>PVHY01007708.1:0-23760 GCA_004024945.1 Uropsilus gracilis | reverse complement strand
AACCACAAAACAACCTAATATGCCAACTCAAAAAATTAGGAAAAGAGCAACAAAAACCCAAAATCCACCAAAAGACAAGAAACAACAAAAATAAAAGAAGAAATAATAACCTAGAAACTAAAAAGACTATTCAGCAGATCAACAAAGCCAAGCCAAAGGCAGTTTCTTTGAAAAAGTAAATAAAATTGATCAGCCCCTTGCAAAGCTCACAAAGGAAAGAAGAGAGAAAATTCAGATAAACAAAACAACAAATGAAAGAGAAATTACAACCTATACAAAAGATATCCAAAAGATAATAAGACATGGCTATGAACAACTCTATGGAAATAAATATAATAACCTGGATGAGATGGACAGATTCTTAAAAAGATACAAAAACTGAACAAAGAAGATATAGAGAGCTTAAATAAACCAATTACAAACAGCAAAATTGAAGCAGTCATCAAACCTCTGCCCAAAAACAAGAGCCCAGGACCTGATGGCTTTACAAATGAGTCCCACCAGACAATCAAAGATGAAATAACACCTGCACTACCAAAGCTTTTCCAAAAAAAAAATGAGAAAGAAGGAAAACTGCCAAACACATTCTATGAAGGAAACATCACACTTATAATAAAACCAAATAAGTACAGCACCAAGAAAGAAAAAGATAGACCAGTTTTCCTAATGAACATGGATGCAAAAATTTTAAACTAAGTCATGGCAAATTGAATCCAATGATGCATAAAAAAATTATTCACCATGACCATGACCAAATAGGATTTATCCCAGGGGCACAAGTATGTTCAACATCCGGAAATCAATTAACATGATATACCACATCAACAAAGAGAAAAACAAAAATCACATCATCATCATCATCGTATCAGTAGATGCAGAGAAAGCATTTGACAAAGTCCAGCATCCATTCACGATAAAAGCCCTTGAAAAATTGGGAATGAAAGAAACTTAGCTCAACATAATAAAAGCCATTTATGACAATCATACAGTAAACATCATCCTAAATGGGGAAAAACTAAAACAATTCAATTAAGATCTGGAATAAGGAAAGGATGCCCACTGTCCCCACTACTTTTTAACATTCTACTGTAAGTTCTAGTAGGACAATAAGGCAAGAAAAAGACATAAAAGGTATACAAATAGGAAAAGAGGTATTGAAGCTATCATTACATGCTGATGACATGATTCTGTATATAGATAAGCCCAACAAAATCCATGGAAAAATTATTTGATATAATAAAACAGTTCAGCAAATTAGCTGGATACAAATACAACACACAGAAGTCTGTAGTTTCCTATGCACAAAAAGTTAAATAGAAGAAGAAAAACTCATTTACCATCACACCAAAAAAAACTATATACCTGGGAATAAACCTAACAAACCATGTAAAAGAATTATAGAAAGAAAACTTTAAAATGCTGCTAAAAGAGATGGAAGAAGAGATAAAGAAATAGAAAGACATTCCTTGTTCAAGGATTGGAAGAATCAGCATCATCAAATTGGCCATCCTACCAAAAGCAATCTACAGATTCAATGCATTCTCAATAAAAATCCCAATGACATTCTTTAAAGAGGTAGAACAAAAATTACAAAACAACAGTTACAGAAATTCATACAGACTAACAAAAGACCTCAAATATCAAAAAGTCTCCTGACCAGAAAAAAAAAGATAAAGTGGGGATATTACTATTCCAGACTTCAAATTATGCTACAAATCCATAGTAACTAAAATAGCTTTGTACTGGTACCAAAACAGACAATCAGATAAATGGAAAAGTATTGCGTGCCTTGAATAACACCACACATATATAGTCAACTAATCTTTGACAAAGGAGTGAAAAACTTACATTGAAACAAAGATAATCTCTTCAATAAATGGTGCTAGAAAAATTGGACTAAGACATGGAAAAATGGGCCAAGATAACTCCCTCACACCATGTACAAAAATCAATTCAAAATGAATAAAAGACTTAGATTTCAGATCTGAAACCATAATATACATAGAGGAAAACTTGGGCAAAACCCTCCATGAATTATAATTCAGAAATCCCTTTCAGGACACATCTACACATGGCAAAAAATGAAGGAAAACATAAACAGATGGGACTACATTAAACTAAAATTCATCTGTATAGCAAAAGAGACAACAGACAAAACAAAAAGAAGCCTAACCAAATAGGAAAAAATTTTGCCTTCCACAAGAGTGATAAGGGTTTAATAACAAAGATCTTCAAGGAAATTACACAACATAGCAAAAGCAAAACAAGAAGTCCAATCAAAAAATGGGGAGAACTAAAAATACACTTCCCCAAAGAGGAACTAAAAATGGGCTACAGGAACATGAAAAATTGCTCAGTGTCACTAGCAATGAGGGAAATGCAAATCAAAACCACAATGAGATACTACTTTACACCAGTAAGAAAGGCCCATATCCATAAAACAGTCAACAACAATTGCTGGCATGGATGTGGAGAGAAAGGAAAACTCTTACACTGCTGGTGGGAATGTAAACTAGTCCAGTCACTATGGAAAGCTGTGTGGAGGACCCTCAAATCAATGAAAATGGAACCACCATTTGATCCAGCAACTGGTCTTCTGGGAATCTACCCAAAAGAGACCTCAATGTGGGTCTAAAGGGACACCTGTGCTCGAATGTTTATATTTATAATTGCAAGGAATGGAAGCAACATATATGCCCCAAAACAGATGACTGGATGAACAAAATGTGATATATATGCACAATAGAATATTGTTCAACAATTAAAAATAACAAAATGATGATTTTATGATAACATGAATGTACTTAGAAGAAGTCATATAGCAGAAACAAGTCAAAAAGAAAAAGACAGAAATCAAATGGCTTCGCTAATATATGGGATATAGGGAAAAATCAACAAAAACTATGAAGAAAGTCAAAACAATCTAAGCACTAAACTGAAGCACACAACTTGGGACAGGGGAGAATGGGGGGGAACAGTCAGGAAGGGTGGGGGTGAATCCCTGGGATTACAAAGATGTGATATTTATATATAAATATTTTTTTAAAAAGACATCAACAATAGATTTGTCCTGAAAGGAATGCTTAAGTGAGTTCTTCAAGATAAAATGGTGCAAGTTAGTGACAAATGTAAAAGCACACTAATAATTAATAAATGTGAAAAAATATAAAATTCCAATTTTATATTGAGATGGACTATAAAACAATTACAGAAAATGTGACATGATTAAAATATCAAAATAACTATATTTATTATAATTTGTTAGCATATATGCTGTATTTATAAACAAATAAAATGTCAAAAGGAGACATCAATATGTAAAAGGAAAAAAGTGAAAGTATTTATACATTTATTCGTAAAAGTGAATGAATGTAAGTTGCCATCACTATAAAAATAGCTGCTTTTCTTAGACATCTTATACAAACCCCTTATAGCAGGCACAGAGCAAACATGTAGATTGATGAAGCAAAACATTAAAAGGTGGAAAAGAAAGATGCAATCTTAGAAAATTACCAATTTACAGAAATAGAAATAAACACAGGAGAAAAGAAACAAGGAATTACAAAACAACCAGAAAGCAAACACTAAGATGACAAAAATGCACTATATGTAGCATGTGTTATCATTATTTTTATAAATAATCAACTTAAATATAAATGGGTTGATTTCACATCAAAAGTCACCATGTCATGTCAGACTGAATAAATTAACACACACACACACACACACACACACACACACACACACATAAGCACAAAAGTCCTAACTACATGCTTCTTAGAATCATATCATCTCTAAAGTCACACATAGGTTGAACTGAATATGTAATAGAATGGCAGTTTAAAATGTGAATGGGATTCCACTCTATAATTATCTTAGAGTTTTGAGTATAAAGAGCCGAGCTGCAGGGTGTGAGAAAGGACAGTAAGAGAGATGTCTCAGCCCCAGAGGCTGAGAAATGATTGTAAGCATGAGCCAAACAGCGTTTCTTATACCTTGCAAGTCTTATTTATAGGACAAAAAAAAAAAATGGTTTATGACCAGTCAAACAAAGGAAACAAGTGGCTAATGCTCAATTAAATTGGGTAAAATAATAGTTACATTGAGATAATTGGGGTCAGGGGATTCACTCATATATTTGTTGCTATCTCTTAAAGTAATGTTTATTAAGGTAAATATTGGAGGAATGGTGATACTGTTGCCTTCCGAAGTCAATCATGACACTCTTGTCTTCAGTGTTCTGAAGACAGGTAAGATACTGAAATGAAGTTTTCTTCATTTGCAGCATGTGTCCTGACTGGGTGCAGCAACTCCAGACATTTGTCATGAAAAGATTATTGATGAAAAAAATCAGAACTAATCTAATGAGTTAAATATTCACACAAGTTGCTAATATTAAACAGTTGCCTTGGGTAAAGTGGGAAGAGGTTAGGGAATGAAGCAGATATTATTTGAAAAACAGTTAAATAAATGGAAGTTATCAATCAACTTTAGAATATATTTCAATACCTATCTAATAATTATCTTCTCTTCTTTTATTCTATTATCAACCAGTGATTATCTTCAGTGTCAATACACTTTTAATTCCTGCGGAGTCTGCCTTTTCTATCATCTTACCAAAATTTGCAATTTTCATTTGTTATTTAATTTCCTTTTTTAAAAAATTCTGAAATGGTTAATTAATTCTTTTCTATTTCATAGATATGTATATTAACAGCATGTGAAACACATTAACCTAAAACATTCATAAATATTTGCCTATTGAAGCATACTAAAAATTTGAAAGATTGATGCTAACACTGTCTTGCTGATGTATAAAAGGAAAAAAATGTTGTACAATGTCACACTACACATGGTGGAATAAATTTGGAAATCATGCTGGCTCCATAGTTAAATATGTCAGACCCTTCCATGCTGGCTCCATAGTTAAATATGTCAGACCCTTCCTGGACTCAAATTTTCACTTTGATTGTATTTAACTATTTTCCCAATTTTCACTATCATTGGAGTCAGTATTGTACATGCTTCTCTGAGCTTCCTGGGTTGCAGTACTCAGGGACCCCACTTTCTTTGTCAATCTCCAATAACAATCTCCCACTGTTACCACTGCTTGTTATGGTGATTTCAAGCAATAGCACAAAAGTGAGATCTTGGACTTGGGTCCCAAAGGTTGGGAATCCTGGGATTTGGTCACTTAGGGAAGAGTGAAAAGTTGCTAGAGACTCAAATACAGACCTTTGGTTTAGAAACTGGAATATGAGCATGCTGGCACTACTTGGAATCTGTGTGGCTCCCAGAAAAGGAGATTTGAACTCACTGGAAATTTTTGTGAAATGTTTGTTTAAGGTTTGGAGTAGTGATAAGGTGCTATCTTGGAAACATGTTTCTTTGCTTTAGGAATTTGAAGCTGGGAAACAACTGAGGTAAGATAAATGGGCATTCATGGTCACCGTGACTCTTTCCTTTTCCTTATTAAGTAAATCATGTTGCAATTCCCTAAACTTGAGTTTTGCAATTGTGGTCATGGGTAGAAGAACTCAGCAACCAGTTTAAATATCAGCTCCTTTTCTTACTAATTTTTGTGCACTCTTTGCACCTAGTTTCACTGCAACAATATTTGAGGTTTTTAGAGGAAGTGACACAGGGAGACTGATCCATGATTCCAGAGACCACAGACTCCTCTTCTGGAGAGGAGGAAAGGCTGGCCCCTTGATGAGGCCTACTCCATAAAGGTACAAAATCCAAAGCACTAGCTGTCCATTGCTCCAAGGGTTAGGGTGTTTGGCCATCACAGATGACAGAATTCACAATGTATCACTATTACATCTATTACATTTGTCACTATTACAAGCAAAACTGGTGGATTTGGGTAAACGGTTTTACAAGTCCCCAGGAGATCCCTTGACTACTTGGCTACTGGATTTGTGAGACTTTGGAGTGGATGAAAGTATTCCCACAGCACAGGATATGAAGAAGCTGTTGTGTCTATCCTGAGAAAAGGCAGCAGAACACCTGGTGGTATGGCCCGGATAATCACTTTCTGTTAAATAAAAAAACAACCAAACTGAAGAACACAACTTGGGGAGAGGGGGAAAGGGAGAGAGTGAGAATGGTTGGGAGGGGAGATGGTGGGTGAACTCTGGGAATTACAGAGATATGAGATATATATATATATATATATATATATATATATATATATATATATATACATATATATATAATAAAAATAAAAGTAAATTAAATCAAAAGAAATAAAATAAAAAATAAATAGAAATTTTGACCAGAAAAATTACCAGCTAGAAAATTGAGGCAATAAAGAAATCATTCCCCCCCCCCAAAAAAAAGCACAGAACCAAGTAACTACATGAATGTTTCAAATGTGTCTGCCAAGTCTACAAAGATGAAATAACATCTACCCTATGCAAACTATTGCAAAAAACTTTTTAAAAAAATGAAAAAAAAAAAAACACTCCAAACATATTGAGCCAAATGAAGCAAAGAAAATGCTAAAAAGAAGACTAAAGACAAAAAACACAAGAAGATTAACGCCAAAAAAAATCCTCAAAATAACTTATCACATCAAGCCAACAATATATTAAAAGACTCATGCATCATGGCCAAGTGTGATTCATACCAGCGACACAAGAATGACTCAAAATCTGAAATTCAATTAACACAACAATGTTGTTGTCAATGACAAAAAGTTAAAAACTGCATGATTGTTAACAATGGATCCTGATAAATGATTTAATAAGATCCAAAATCATTTTTATGGAAATTTTTGAAAAGTTGAGTATAAATTTATCATATCTCAACATATTGAAAGTGATGTATAATAAATCCATTACTAGCATCTTTTTCAGAAGGGAAAAACTGAACAACTTCCCCTAAAACATGGACAAGTAAATCCACTCTCACCTCTACTGTTCAACATAGAATTGTAAATCTTAGTTAAAACAATCAGGCGAGAGAAAGCTATGAAAGAATTTCAAATTGGATAATAAGAAGAAAATGCTATCAATACTTGTGGATGATGTGATAACATACATAGAGAATTCAAAGAACTTCATGGAAAAACTTATTAAAACAATGAACCAGTTCAGCAAATTGACAGATTATAAAATCAATACATAGAAATTCATTATCTTCATTAAACAGTAAGCTAGAAGAGGAACAATAAGAAAGCTACCCCCTTTATAATCACACCAAAAAATTAATTTCCATAATTTCACCTAACAAAGGAGGTAGAGGACCTATACAAAGAAAATTATAAGATATTTGCAAAGGAAATAGTGAAAAAGAAATGAAGAAATATTCCCTGATCATGGAGGAGAAGAATCAACAGAGTATAAGCTATATATATATATATATCGTCTGCACAAAAAAGTGAAACTAAGAACTGGGACCTGGAAGATACAGCAAGAGGGCAAAATCAGTAACAGGGAAGAAAACCAAAACATCATGCTAAAAAATCACCAGTTAATCAATGTTATGATATTGGCCAATGCTGACGACTTAGGAAACTGAACAACCACCGCTAATCATGCCCTAGAACCCAAAATGAGCATGACTATAAAACTGACAATCTGGGTCATGTGTATGGATACACCCACAACCAAATATCTCAGCTAATCACTGATGCCAAGAGTATAAAAAGAGCCTCAAGACTCTTGAATCTTGAGTGCAGAGGACATCTCCTAATTTACCTGCTACTCCTCTTAGAAGTGTATTCAATAAATCCCCCTTTCTTGTTTTCCACTCTGTCTCTGGTGAATTATTTCACCTCCATGTTGTGGACTGTACACTGTTTATTTTCCACAGCACCAGCTTTATAAAGAAACTTCCATGTGCTATTTTACAAGCACAAGTTGTGGCAGATTAAGATCTGATCACTTATGACAGAGGTAGAAGCCCCAGAAAACAGGAAAAATTTAAAGAGAAATTATGCTAGATGTTTAGTAATCGAGGAATATGCTCTCAAACTCTTATATGACTTGTACTTTTTATCTGTCCCATGAAACTATGAGCATAATTAGTATTTGAAATAGCAAATCATTAATCAAAACACTATAATAGAAACTGAAGGGAAAAGGTAATTGCTTTTCATAATGCATTTATTGTGAGAGAATATCCCTTGACTTTAATTTTTATAAGGATGTAAGGATGCTCAAAGGTGAATAAATGACATATAGAGAAAAGCAATAAAGAAAATGGCATGTATTTTCTCAATAAGAAAGTTATAACAGATATGTGCTTTATTTTGCCAAAAGAAGGGAAAAATAATTTTATCCTAAAATGAAAGTTACTTTATGATGTAAATTTCTTTTAAAATGTCAGGGCAATGCTGAGTAAATACAGGAAATTTCAGAAGATCAGTTAAAGTAGCAGCAGATTTTTGAAAGGGAATCCTAGAAAAAGAATTTATATATTAAGAAGGGAATAAATTTATTAAACTTGCTTTTTTCCTATGTTAAAAATATTCTTTTTGGATTATTTATTTGTTTCTGGTAAGAAAATATGTAAGATTTGCCTTTCTCTAGTATATCACCTAAAAAGCAAACATTTTTGTGTTCCATATTATTTTATAGTTATACCTTTGGTGAATATTGAGCTAAGTATAGCTAAGGATTATATAAAGATTCTCTATATATCTTTGAAATATTTGTCACTTTTGTTAAAGGCATTATCAAGAATTATTTTGTGTTATTTTGAAACAGCACTTAATAATGTCTTAACCAAAGACATTTCAAAGGCATATATAGTATCTTTATAAAAAGTTACTTCAAATCATATGAGATTCTGTCACAAGTATACTCTGGAAAATTTCTAATAAAAATAAATAGATAATCAATTTAGAATTTGAGTTGAAGAAGGCTGTCAATGTAACATTTTTTACAGCTGTAAAGCACTTGACAGAACTGAATTATCTTTGGACTAAATTGTAAGGAAGCAGATAATTTTTTGTTGAAGATACTGAACACTTTCTGGGTCTCATTTTGAAATTAAACATTTTTATTGTCACTACATGCTTAGAGAAGATCAATGTTGTTTGTGTATATGCCAGTCAAAGTTTGTTTTCAATGTTAGAAAATACTCAGAGACAATGAGCAAAATCAGCAGATTTCACTGGTCCATCTTTATCTTCCTAGATAACGTTTTGGATATTCAACTGTTTCTTGAATGATAGTTGAAAATGCCAGCATTTTTTCCCACATACTACTCATCTTACTTTGCTATGATTTCACTCATTTCACTGCTTGTGACTTCAGGAAAGTAAAGTAATTCCTCCATAACATTTGTTCTTTAAAACAACAAACTGGTCATTTTGGTCTCCTGGTTGAAAAAGTGTTTCAAAACTTGAAGTAGAAACATGGACATTTATCACAAATTTGGGATACATACCCCTTAAACTTATTTCTAATCTAGTTAATAAGAGGATTGAGCTACTGGAGGCCTTTTATTACACAGTCCTTGTGCACATGTTCTATGGCAGGTGGGATGAGAAAAATAACTTTCCCTAGGTGAATAATCATGCCATAAAGAAAAGTGCAAGTTCTATCTTAAAGAACATTCTTTTGCAATGGACAACTGAGAGTTGGAAAAAATGTCTGTAAACAGTTCAAATAGACATTGTTTCACAGTCTACTTATTGCTTAATGCTTTGTTGATTCAACTGAAAAAAACAACTGCATGAAGAATTTCCACTAGAGATGGGTTGCCTTTCTTTATCTTGTCCTAGTCAATTTTTCCAACAAAATTTTAAACTTCTCCACTACTCAAGTCATCAAATTTCTCCTTATGCTTGCTTCTATTTTGCAGGGGATTTACTATCAATAATCATTATTCTAGCTGTCTTACAGCTATTCATCACTGCTCAACAAAGATATTTAACTATTTTATGTAGAGAAAATGCTAGATAATCTTGTTTTCTATTTAAAATATCCTTAGTGAGAGGACTCATTTATTAAGATATTTGATGAATCTAGAAAACAGGTAAGCAGTTCTCAAGACTTTTACACTAAATTCTATAGATTCCTCTGATCTGAGATTTACATAAGCACATATGGAATGTACTGATGTTCAAATGAGAAAAAAAGAAACCTTTAATATCTAACATATTTTAAAAGAGCTCTGGTGTCATAGATGTATGATGAGAGAAACTAATTCCTGATGTTAGCAAAGTTTGCATAATATCCTGCAAAGCACTGGCTTTAGAATTAATAGAATATCACCTGAGAAGTGATATCTCTTGTGATATCTGGTACCATGAGGTACCAGAAGAACTTCTGCCAACATATACAGCAACCACATTACTACTTCAACTTCCATTAATCATTTAATCTGCCAGTTCTATAATCCAGAACTAAACATTCTTCCAATAGATGTCAGCAGTAATTGAACAAACTTGTCCAACAACAACTTCAGTTGTTTTCTATGTTCCACAAACATGACTTCAGCTCTACCCTTATTTTTAAGGTTATATTGCTCACTATAAGTCAAGCATTTCATAACAGTCAATATAATTGCTTCTACAGATTTTGTTAATTTGAGAGCTGATAGCTATTTCAAAATATGAATATAATAATAGTTTCCAATAAAATTAAAACAGATGCCACTACCTCATGAATTAGTAGGCACAGAATCAGTGCTACTTTGATTCAATAAGTTATAGGATCTTAGGGATTCTTGGCTTTGAATTCTTAATGTAATTCATGAAAGGGTTTATTCCTTAATTCTAAGAGACAAAAGCAGAATACAAAGAAGATGACAAGTATTTAGAATTGATCATCTCTAAACATGAATATGGAAATATGTAGAAGGGAATTTGAAAAGTAAGCTATGTTCAAGCCACAGAATAATAAAACATTTTAATCTAAAAAATTAATTCAACTTCTATCAATGATGCATCATTCCATTAACCAATTTTAAAAAACTGACCATGAGGTAGACATACTGATCAATGAAGTAAAAACCATTTACATTAATCACACAAAGAATCTACTAGTTTTATTTTATCAAAAATATCAATTATTTTAGTTACAATTTCAATCAATCATAACTTTCTTCCCATAGAAATTATGTTGAAATAAGATATAATACTATAACTATAATATACAGGGAAAGGAAAAAGTCTGTTCAAGAGGTTTGTCTTAAGTACTTCAAGAAATTGGTATGCCATTTCTGAATTAACATTGATAATTTTCTAAGATTTGGCACCATGATTTCATGAAATTTGGAATGTGCTATTCCTTCATGACAGCTTTTATTGGTTTTCCTACAAGCTTTCTCTGATTTATACACCATATCACAATCTACTAATGCTGAATTAATAGCCATGGGATTTAGAGGTACAGATTTAATTCCCTTGGATTCAGATTAATTACTGATAGAGCGTCAAAAAAAAAAAGACAATTTAATTCTATAACAAAAAGTGAAAAAAAAGGCTTGGTTTGGTTTACTTCACTCTTTCCGTTTTGAGGATTCAGCTTCTGAGCTAACATCAAGATATGAAGGCCTAAATGCATGTGCAAAGGGAAACCTGTGCTTGGATGTTTACTGCAGCACTGTTATAGTTGCAAGGACATGGAAACAATCCAAATTTCCCAAGATAGATGACAGGATGGAAAAGATGTGGTATATATACATAATGGAATATTACTCATCAATTAAAAATGACAAATTTGATGATTTGATGATAATATGAATGTACATAGAAGAAATAATATCAGCAGAAACAAAACAGAAAGAAAAATACAGAAACCAAATGGTTTCACTAATATACGGGACATAGAATAAAATAACAAAAAGACAGGAGGAAAAATCAAAATAAGCTAACAACCAAACTGAAGTACACAACTCGGGTGGTGGGTAGAGAGGGTGGGAATGGTTAAGAAGGGAAAGTGGTGGGTGAACCCCGGGGATTACAAAGATATGAAGTTTATATATAAATATATTATTTAATAAAAAGTGACCACAAAATTCTGGTTCTACTATTAGAAATGGAGTATTTAAATGTAAGAGCAAGTGTTTGAAATATAATAAAGACCATCAAATTTACATAAAAAAGATATGAAGGTCTACTTATTAGGTGTTTTGAAGAAGTTCTTGTTTGAAATATTTGTATATAACTTAAAAGTTTCTAGTACTTGAAAGCAGAAAAACTTTGTGACCAACATTTTATGTCTTCTGAATTAGAGCTTCTGTACCCTTTTGACCGGTATCTTGGAAGACATTTAGTGACTCAAAGTAGTTTGAAAAGACAGTGTTTTCAACAAGTGCTGTTGAAACACATAATCCAAATGCAAGAAAAAAAGAAAAGACAAGAAAAGAAGAATCTAGGTTTAGACCTTAACTATTTTTTTATTAACTCTAAATTGATTATAGACCTAAGAGTAATTTCAAAACCATGGTGAAAATCTGCTGCACACTGCTCTTTACAATGTTTTTTGGAGCTTTGGCAGTAAAAATATAATCAGCAAAAGCAAAAATCATCAGGTGGGACCACATCATTCTAAGCATTTCTGCACAAAAGGAATTAATCAGCCAAGTAATAGGTAATCTACAGAATGGGAGATAATATTTGCAAACCACATATCAGATAAGTGATAATATACAAAATATACCCAAAAATGTACATTTCAGAAAGAATAAAAGTAGGATTTATTAAAATGGACAAAAGTGAAAGGACTTTTGAGAAAGGAGATAACAGAAGGCAGGTCAAGTGAAATAAAGGTATGACGTTATTATTGTACTCCCAAGCAAGATTCATGGACCCAAGAGCAAGGCCAGTGAAGTCACGCCTATGTTGAGAAAGGGGTTATTTTTATAGGTCATGGATATGAGGGGGATGGGCAAGACATGAGAAACCAGAAGCTTGTCTTTTTTCTGCTGCTGTGGTGAGTGAGGTTGGTGGATGAAGTCAGCATCCATTTTGGTCACGGCTGGTGTGCCACACATAGGTTGTGGAATGACCGCAGTTCTGTTTATCATCTTTAAGACTCCCATGGGTAGAGATATCTGGTGTCTTCTAATCAACCTTTTAAAAAGAGCATAATATTTTTTATCCAATATAGCTTATAATTTTATTTTATCAAAGTATCATTGGTTTATGCCACAATATTGATTTCAGGTAGACAACATTCTTATTAAGCATATTATATTAAGATCTCCATGAAGTTCTGGGTTCCATTCATCAATATATAACTGATATTCTTTACCCAGTTTACCTACTCACCTTCCCCTTTCCTCTATTAGCCAGCATACTGTCTTGTGATATATGAATTTAATTTTTTCCCATTGTTTTGTTTCTTTATCTACCATATGACTGACAGAGGGTATATCTTTCTCTCATTGACTAATTTCATTTAAAACCATGCCCTCTAGGTTCATCAGTGTTGTCACAAAGAACGGATTTTGTATTTCTTTGATAGATGGAAGTTATTCCATTGTATATATTTTCATACTCATTTGTAGATGAATTCAGAGGCTGATCCCATTATTTTCAAGAGGATAAATAATGTGCATATGAGTATTGGGTGCATACACTTTAAATAAATATTTATTATTTTTATTAATCATTTTATTGTTTGCATATTTAAATATATGTATATTTGTGCATGTATACATGTGTGCATGTATGCATGTATATATACAAATAAAATATCATTGCATTCCCTTGGGTTATTCCTATTATGAGAAAATCATATCAAACATCATCCTTAAGGGGAAAAAATTGAAAATGTTTCAATTAGTATTTAGAACCAGGAAAGAATGCCCACAATCCCCACTACTTTTCAGCATAGTACTGGAAGTTCAAGCTAGGGTAATAAAGAAAGAGAAAGACATAAAAGGAATACAAATAAAGAAAGAGAAATAAAGTTATCATTATATGCAGATGATATGACAATTTATGTAGAGAATTAAAAAAATGCACAGAAAAACTAGTTGAATTAATAAACCAGTTCAGTAAGGTAGTTGGATACAAAATGAACATGGAAAAATCAGTGGTCTTTTTACACATAAAAAAATCAGTCAAAAGAAGAAATTAAAAAACAGTCCAGTTTTCATTGTATCAGTGAAAATTAAATATCTTCACCATTGAAAATTAAATACATGGTACAAACCTAACAAAAGTCATAAAAGATCTAAACAAAGAAAAATATAAAACACTGTTTAAAGAACTAGAAGTAGTCATAAGAAGTACAAGGATATTACATGCTAATAGATTGGAGGAATTAACATTATCAGAATGGTGATAATACCAAAAGCTATCTACAGATTCAGTAGATTTTATTGGGATTCACAATCCCAATAAAAATTCCAATGACATTTTTAAAGAGATAGAACAAAAAATTCTGAAATTTATATGGAATAACAAAAGACCTCAAATATCCAAAGTCTTCCTGTCCAAAAGAGGAGAGACTGAAGTTATTAAAATCTTAGTCTTCTAATTAAACTAAAAAGCTATAATACTTAAAAGAGTGTGGTACTGGTACAAAAATAGAAAATCAAACCAGTGGAATAGAACTAAGTGCACAGAAATAAAGCCACACATCTACAATCAACTAATCTTCTACCATTTCTATATTGGAGCAAGAGTAAAAATAGCCTCTTCAAAAAATGGTGCTTGGAAAAGTGGACCACAACGTGCAAAAATGTGAACCTAAAAAACTCCCTCACACTATGTGCAAAAACCAACTCAAAATGAATAAAAGACTTAGATGTAATATCTGAAAGTACAAAACATGTAGAAGAAAATATGGACAAAATACTCCAAGACAACCCTGTAAATCCCTTCCAGGACTCATCTACAGATGCTTTATAAATGAAGGAAAGCATAAATGGAATAGTCTTTAATTTCTTATGCTGCTTGACTTTTGGCGTATAGGAAAGCTACTGATTTCTATGTGTTGATTTTGTAGCTGACTATCTTACTGAACTGTTTATTGTTTTGAGTAATTTTTCTGTAGAATTTTTGGGTTATCTACATACAGAATTATATCATCTGCATATAATGACAGCTTCAATTCTTCTTTTCCTATTTGTATACACTTTGTCTTTCTCTTGCCTTATTACCTTTGATAGTACTTCTAATACTATGTCAAAAAGTTGTGAAGAGAGTGGGCATCCTAGCCTGATTCCAGATCTTAATCGAAATGATATTAGATTTTCCCCATTTAAGATGATGTTTGCTATATATTTGTCAGAGATGGCTTTTATTATGTTGAGGTATGTTCCTTTACCCCCACCTAATTTTTCAAGAACTTTTATCATGAATGGTTGTTGGACTTTGCCAAATGCTTTCTCACCATCTATTGATATGATCATGTTGTTTTGGTTTTCTCCTCATTGATGTGGTGGATTATTATGCTATTGATTTCCAGATATTGAGCCATCCCTGTGTCCTTGGGATAAATCCAACTTGTTGATGGTGAATAGTACTTTTTATGTATCATTGTATTCAGTTTGCCCGGATTTTGATTAATATTTTTGCCTCCATGTTCATTAGGGAAATTGGTTTATAGTTTTCTTTCTTAGTGCTATCTTTATTTGGTTTTGGTATGAGTGTGATGTTTGTTTTGTAGAATGTATTTGGCAGTTTCCCTTCTTTCTCAATTTTTGGGAAAAGTTTTAGTAATGTAGGTGTTATTTCATCTTTGAATGTCTGGTAGAATTCGTTTTTGAAATCATCTGGTCAGGAGAGTTTTGATAACTGCTTCAATTTCACTACTTGTTATTCATTTGTTTATGTTCTCTGTTTCTTCTTTGTTCAATTGTAGGTGGCTGTATCTTTCTAAGAATCTGTTCATTTCATCCAGGTTGTTGTGTTTGTTTGCATATAGATGTTCATAGTAATCTCTGATTATGTTTTGGATTTTGGCTACATCTGTTATACTTTTCCTCTTTCTTTTATGATCCTGCTTATTTGAGTGTTCTCTCTTCTTTTCTTTGTGAGCTTTGCAAGGGGTTTATCATATTTTTTTCAAGGAACCAGATTTTTCTTTTGTTGATCTTCTAGTCTTTTGGTTTCTAGGTTATTTATTTGCTCTTTTAATTTTATTACTTTTTGTCTTCTGCTGGGTTTTGGGTTGTTTGTCTTAATTTTTCAAGTTGGGATATTAGGTATATTAGGTTTTTTTTTTTTTTGTTTGGTTAGTTTCTTGGTTTTTGATATGTGCCTGTATTGCTATGAACTTTCCTCTTAGATATGCTTTTTCTGAGTCCCAGACATTTTGGAACATTGTGTCTTCTTTGTCATTTGTTTCAATTTCTTGAATTTTTCAATTTCTTGAATAGGTTTTAATTTCTTCTTTAATTCCTTCAATCACCCATTCTTCCTTTAGCAGCATATTGTTCAATCTTCATGTGTTGGACACTGTTCTCACTTTCTATTCATTGTTAATTTCTAGTTTGATGCCTTTATGATCTAAGAAAAAAGTTGGTATAATTTTAATTTTTGTGTATTTATTCAAGTTTGCCTTGTATCCAGGTATGTGGTCAATTTTAGAGAAAGATCTATGTGAATTTGAAAAACAAAGGTGTATTCTTTTCCTTGGGGGTGCAGTGTCCTCTAGACATCTATTAGGTCTATTTGTTCTAGGTCTTCCTTTACAGCTTTTGTGTCCTTGTTTATTTTCTGTTTTGTCAATCTGTCCTTTGGTGAGAATGGGGTGTTAATGTCTCCTATTGCATATGTGTTTTCACCAATATTTGTTTTCAGTTCTGCTAGTAACTGACTTATGAATCTTGGTGCTCCCTCATTTGGTGAATATGTATTGAAAATTATTGTCTTTTTGGTGGGTTGACCCCCTAACCATTATGTAGTGACCATTTTTATCAATTTTCATTTTTTTATTTTGAAATCTGCTTTATCCACTATGAGAATGGCTATTCCTGACTCTTTTTTGAGGGGGGAGGTTGTTGGCTTGTAGGATTGTTTTCCATTCTTTTCCCTTCAATCTATTCTTATCTCTAGGGATTAAATGTGTTTCCTGGAGGCAACAGATTGTTGAGTTTTACTTTTTGATTCAGTCCACAACTCTGTGTCTTGTGATTGATGAATTTAGACCATTGACATTTAGAGTGATTATTTATGCTTGAGGTTCTAGTGTTGATTTCTGATGGTCATTTCGAGGTTTTGATTTGGTGTCTTGTTATATTTGCTCTCTTTACTATCTAAGGGCTTTGGGCCTGAGGTTTCTTGCAAGATTTCTTGGAGTGGAGGTTAGGTAGTAGCAATTTTCTGGAGACCATTTTTTGTCTGAGAATGTTCTAATTTTTCCTTCATAAAAGAACAGATTTGTAGGATATAGTATTCTTGGCTGGTACTCCTTGTCTTGGATTCTTTGAAGACGTGGCTCCATTCTCTCCTTGCCTAGAGTGTCTCTTCAGAGAAATCTGAGGTCACCCTAATGGGTTTTCCTTTGTACATTACCTTTTTCAACTCTCTAGTCATTCTCATTACTTTTTCTTTATCTTGGGATCTTGGAAGTTTTATAATGTGTCATGCTGTAGTTTATCTTTCATAAAAGTAGTTTGGTGCCCTCTTTGGTTCCTGTATGTCTATTTTCATTTTATTCTTCAGATTTTGTAAATTCTCTTCCATTATTGCATTTAAAAAGTCTTTCATTTCCTGTCTTTCTCTTCTCTGTCTGGGATTTCAATTATTCTTATAGTTCCTTTCTTTAAGGTATATGATAGAGTTCTTAATTTTTCTTCTGTCTTCTTACTTTGTTTTTTCTCTCTTAGTTCTATTTCTGTATACTCTAGTGTGCTAGAGTATCTATTTCTTCTAATCTTCTCTCATGGTTTTTTTCCTGCATTTTTGAGCTTTTCTATTGCTCCTCTTAGAAACTCCTTTAGTCTCTTATTTAGGGTTTTAATCTCATTTTTCTCTTCTTCAATGATATTGTTCATTCTGCTGCATTCTTTTCTATAGTTTTCAACTTTCCCTCTTAGCTCTTTGCATAATTCTAATATCTTGCTTTCCCATTTGCTTCTCTCTTCATGTGCTTTTATAATGTTGTGTCTGAATTCATTTTTTGATATATAGAACATTTCTTCCATGTCATCCTTGTTGGTTTCTGGATATTGTTTATAATTTGGTGAAGAATTGTTTTCCTCTGGGCTTACTTGAGTGTTTGTATTTTTCTTCCTTTCTGTGTTTTCTCTTCAAAATTGCTCTATATATCGAGCAACTACTGCTCTAGTATCTGTTGGTATGTTATAGCCTACCAGGTTGTGGTTAATTCTGCCTTTATGCTTGGAATACTTCTTGCTTCTTTTTTTATTTTTTTTGAGACTAGGTCTCATTATTTTTGCCCCTGGAACCACAGGCTCTCATTGCTTGGGGTACCACAGACTCAAGCAATACCCAGCCTCAGCTTCCCAGGTAGCTGGGATTACAGGCATGTGCCACCATGCCCAGCTATTTTTTGTAACTAGGTCTCACTGTGGGCCCCAGGTGGGACTTGAACTGCAATCCCTAGCCCTGGGTGCTTCATAGACTGAAGCTTACAAGCACAAGCCACTGTGCCTGCCCTTATTTCTTGCTTCCGTTGGCTGTTCTGGCCTAAACTCTTTTGGAGACAAGGAACACCTCCCAGAAGGATGGGGAACTAGATACATAGTTCCACGCTGTCCCCTGACTTCCCAGCCTCACGTGGGCTCATCTAGTCTCTCCTGCCAAGGAGGAAAGACTTCTGGGAGGGTTAAAAAAATAACTTCCTTCCCAGCACTGTCCACTGACTCCTAGCCCTCACGTGGGTGGATCCAAATTCCTCTGGAGAGTATGCTCCCCAATGTCTGGGAAACAAAGTGCACTTCTTGTGCTGTCTCCAACCTTCAGGCCTCACCTCAATGATCCAAATTCTTCCAGAGAGAAGAATTTGGGCAGGTGGAGAAAAAAAAAACTCCCTTTCCCCCCCTTGCTGTTAACTTTCAGGCATCACCTGGATGATCCAGACTCTTTTGGGGACTGCAATGTATTTTAAATAGATGTTCCAGATCACTACATTCGTTATCTGAAGATTTAGCAAATGGTCTCGCAGTCACACATTTAAGTCATATTCTATGTGTCTTAGAATTTTACCAACATATTGTCCCATTCATTTTCACCTATTGAATGTTTTTACATAGAATATTCTGAGATTAAATATCAATATCATTTACATATAATTTCACACTATGGACAACCAAAAATATCCTAGGATAAATTTATGGATGAATTATATTGTTCTTGTCTTCAGTTCCTTTTAATGTTTCCTCCGTTTGAATTAGTAGATTTTCAATTTTAGAGCATTTCTTGCTCAACTTGTCTAGCTCACCTGTAGTAAATGAAAATGATTAACTCCATAGAAGAAGACATTTTCACCTACAAATCTTATATATAACTCTCTTTTCTTCCTGAACTGGTAAAAAAAATCCTTTTTGGACAGTATGTTATGTGACTCTAGATATCCACCAGTATGAATTAGACATCAGAAAAGATGTCAATAAACCCAAATGCGAAAATTGTAATCTTGGCATATAAAATTCAAGGAGATAATGGAATGACCCTTCATGTGGGATATGCACATAAAATTGACTTTAAAAAGTTGCATAATAAATAACTCACATTTTTTAAATAAACAATAGATGAACTGCCTGGAAAATGTAAAAGGTATAGAAACACCTCAATGTAACCCTAGATAAATTCTCATACATTGTCTTTAACAGCAACAATAATAACCTAAATATATATGTCAGAGAATTTTGAATTATAACCATAACTTATGCAAAATAAATGTGAATTCAATGTCTTCTAAAATTATAAAAATAATGTGGCTAAAATTATAAAAAATAATGAGAGAATTGACAGTCTTCAAGATATCACATATTATGACCAGTTCTCAATCTCTTGGTTATGTTTTCCTTCAAATTAACTTCAAATTGTGGTGTGGTATTTACTTACAGTGACCCACAGTAGTATTCTATAGTTCCAATAAAAGACACTGAACTTATTGCCTCAATGATTCTCACATAAGCCCAGAGATTTTCTTTGAAAGGATCAACTTGGGGATTGTTTGGTTTTTTGTTTGTTTTTCCACAAAACATTAGTATGACTAAGAAGATTTGGTGCATGACTTGAATCAGTCTTTGTCACTTGTTTAGTCCAAAGTTCTGAAATTAATATCTCACTCAAAATTCATGCACTAAGAACAAAAAAAAATAACATGGTAACATAGTATCTTAAAAAATTGGAAATCTATTATATTATGAGAAAAAAATAGGAGATATTAAGTATGCAAATGAAACATTCATCTTGATGTGTAAGAGTACAAATATCAATAGTGATTATTAAAAGCATTCCCATACTGTTGTTTCACCTTGTTCTTGATGTTATATAAACCTTAGTTCTTTGGCGAAAACATACATTTTAATTTATGTTTTAATTTATGCTTAATTTATGTCTTCTCCTCTTCCCACCATGCTCTCACTAGAATTCTTTATTCTTTTATGACAGATGAGTTCTACCAATGTCCTGTGCATTTTTCATTTTCCTAGGCAAATATAAAATATCCTTAAACATTCTCCTTTCTAATTCCAAATTTTAAAATGATTTTAAGTACTATATGTTTCATAGAGTCTAATCATTTTTTCTTATGATTTGCTAGTACAAGGGGAGGAAAGGCATTTGGTAGAGACAGCAGAGACAATTAAATTGATAGAGAGGACCTTGGAAATTTGGTGGTCAATGAGGTGAGGCATATATACAATGAAGGTGAGGGTGTATCCAAATTTTATATGGTTTAGCAAATCAATACATTATTAAATATATGAATGCATTTAAAAAACAAAAATGAAGATGAATAAAAGTTACTATTAACAGCACCACACTTTTTTAGAATCATTTTCTGCCATCCCATTATTTTCTAATACATACTAATTATTGTGCATCATATATATATTAATACTTTGCTACATACAGAATATCTGTTATTCAATAATTATAGTTTTAATAAATAATTGAACTCAGTATATTATATTTGCCTTATAAAAATATAACAAATAATTAATAAGCCCTAAATAGTCTCTAACATAGTTCATATTTCAATAATTTTAAAAAATCTGTCTTTTCCAATACAGAATATATGACACAAACCTGCAAAACAAATCAAATCTAAAAGTGTTTTCAGTATGTCTTTGAACAGTTAAAATAGTTTTGCCACTGGTTCAAGATATTTCTTTTTGTTGCATAACTCTCAATTATTCATATAATCCTGTGTAATAATTGTGTTTCATCTATGAGAATTACCAATTTAGGCTGCAGGACTCTTAATGATCTTCTTTGGAAAATAATGTTCTTTTTAACATTTATTTTAATTGTTTAGGTTGGTGTATCTGCCTCATGTTTATGCTTTGCAAATCTGGAATCAGTTCTAGCATCTCTAACTGTCAAATATCACAAAAGGTTAATAAAGTCATATTTTATACTATATCTATATATGGTTTCATTTGTGTACTCAGTGCACTCCAATGCATTGAAGCAATAATTGAGATGCATGGATTTTAGTTTTATTTGAACAGAGCTTTATGCTATATTGAAGAAAAAAAAATAGATGATTTAAAAATAAAATATAATGAATGAATGGGAATAGAAGAGATATCAAAGTGAATTTTCCTATGTAATATTCATGTGAATGAATGAGACAAAAGGTTCAAACATAAAACAGTAATTAGGATGAGAAAAAGTAAAAACATTATCTCATGCAAAATACCTATTATCAGGAACACTTTGTGCAATTATATAGGAAGTATACTATACAATTAAAAGAATGTCACTCTTATTCAGCAAGTTCACCCAATAAAGGGTCAGAAAGCAAATATTTTCACTCCTGTGGGTGAAACTCCTATGGGACAATGTCACATAAAGACATTGTCATGTATTCTGTTCCCCCCACATCTTCCTTTAAAAGTATTTTTGTCAGTAAATGTACAAAAGTAGAACATAGGTTACATTTGGTCTATGAGTTATGGTCTTGGAAAACCTTAGTACAGACTATGACATTTGAACTGGCAAAGAGCAATAGGGTAATCCTCTTACAGTAATACCAAGTGTTAGCTTTTAGGATAATTATTCATACTGCCCCTCCCCATGGCCCCAAAGACTGTTGAACCCACTCCCTGCTTAATGGGTGGTGGTGGGGAGCTCCAATTGGCTTCAGGACACTTGTGGCATCTGCAGGTGAGAGTTCCAGAGGCAAGAGGTCTGGTAAACTGATTGCACTGCCCCTCCTCCCATTGCCCAGAGGACTATTATACCCACTCTCTCCCTGCATGAGCAGGGAGCTCCAACTGGCTTCAGACACTTGTGTCGTCTGCAGGTGAAAAAGACCTAGTGTTGATAGGAGCCTCAACAAGAATGAGAACATTGGATAGAGAATGAAAAAGTAAAACACAGAACACACAGCCCAGAAAAATGGAAAGGAACTCATCCCCAAAACAGCCAACAGAAGCAAGAAATTACACAAGCACAAGGGCAGAAAGTAGCACAAACTGATATACTTCAACATGCCAACCAATACTAGAGCAATTGTTGCACAATATATAGAGCAACCTGAAGGGAAAACACAGGAAGGAAGAAAAATACAAATATTCAAGTTCAAGTGAGTCCAAATGGAAATAACCCATCTCCAAAGGATAAACAATCTCCAGAAACCAATAAGGATGAAAATGAAGGAATGCCCTTTATGTCAGATAAAGAATTCTGATGCAATATGATAAAAGCAATCAACGAGCTAGGAGGAGAAATAGAAAAATATAAAAGGAATGTAGCAAAATGAACATTATCAATTACAAACAGAAGAACAAGATTGAAACCCTAAATAAGAAAATGAAGAAGATGTCGTATATAAGAGGACTGATGGAGATGTCAAAAATACAGGGAAAAGCCATGAAAGCAGACTAGAAGAAATTGAAGAAGAATGCTTCAGCACACTGGAGTATACAGAATAGAGAAGACTAAGAGAGAAAAAAAAAGTGAAAAAAGCAAAGTAAGAAGACAGAAGAAGAAATCAGAGGTCTATCAGATACCTTAAAGAAAGGAAATATAAGAGTAATTGGAATCCCAGAAGGAGAAGAGTAAGACACAGGAAATGAAAGGCTTTTTAAAGCAATAATAGAAGATACCTTTCCAAACTGGAAGAATGAAATGAAAATAGACATACAGGAAGCAAAAAAGGACACCAAACTACTTTAATGAAAGAAAATCCACAGCAACGAACTATAGAAATGATCCCTGAAAGTATAGTCTTCTGTTCAGCAAAAGAGACAATAAACAAAACAAAAAGAAACCCAACCAACTGGGAGAAAATTTTTGCCCTGAAGACAAGTGACAAGGGTCTGATAACAAAGATCCACAAAGAGCTCCTACAGCTCAACAAAAACAAAGCAAAAAACCCAATCAAAAAATGGGGAGAAGAACTAAAAAGACACTTCACCAAAGAGGAGATACAGATGGCTAATAGACATGAAAAAATGCTCCACCTCACTAATAATTAGGGAAATGCAAATTAAAACCTCACTGAGATACCATCTTACACCTGTAAGAATGGCCCACATAAATAAAACAGACAACAAATGTTGGCGCGGATGTGGAGAAAAAGGAACTCTCTTACACTGCTGGTGGGAGTGCAAACTGGTCCAGCCACTATGGAAGACTGTGTGGAGGACCCTCAAACAATTGAATGTGGACTTACCATTCGACCCAGCAATCCCACT
>PVHY01007707.1:0-65704 GCA_004024945.1 Uropsilus gracilis | reverse complement strand
GGGCCTGCAACCCTTGGCTGGCCCAGGCTGGCAGCATGTGTGCTGAATGCAGTTAAGGAGTTTGCAGATTAAAACTCCGTGTTGGAGTTTGTTTTGCTGAGTTTGACTTGTGTCTGAAAGAGGCCATGCAAAAGTTAGGCCTGAGAAGAAAGTGAACTTGGCTGGTTCGGCACCATGGAGTTCCTGCTACCTGAAGGTGACAAGAAGACAGTGTGGAAGACAAGGAGGAGCAAGTCAAGGGAGCAGCCAAAGGAACATGTCTTCAAACGTCTGGAGGTGGACTGACTGTACATTGGTGAGATGATCAGGACTGAGAGACTGAGGATTTCTGGGCAATCTGGGAAAGGACTTTGGACAATGCTGAGAAAGGTTTTGGACAATGTTGAAGTATTCTGAGTCTTACATGTTTCTTTTGTAGTTATTAGGATAATTAGAAATCACTTTGTTAGAAATAAATTAGTCTGCACTGATAGCCTTGCATTGGTTTAATATTTTGGTTGAGAAGGCTGGGGATGGTGGTAAGAACCCACGAGTGGAAAGTTTAAACTGTTTTAAAGTTTTTCTTTTTAGGTCTGAAAGAGGGAAAGAAAGCAGAGAGCAGCTGGTAGCTGATGTTTGCATATCAATGGTAAAGGTGATCAGTGAAAATGCTAATGAAGAGTGTGTAGCCTGCTTTGTAGAGAGAAGCAGGCAGATAGGTGTACCCAGTTAAAGTCAGAAAGTCTTCTTTATACCCACTTTCAGTTCTGGTCTTGTAGAAGAAAATGGGTTTGAAAAAAAAAAGGTACAGATGACAGTTGTGAAGAGGGAAGGAGGGTTTTAAGAGTAACTCTATTCAACACACTTTTCTGCTCTTCTCAAAGTCTGGTTTCATCTGACCTCAGTAAGTTGAGAGTTGGGATTTTCTTCACTTACATAAAAAACTTTTTTTTTAATTTTTAAATTATTTTTCTAAATTCTTATAAATTCTTACATGAAGAACTTTGAGTATGTCAATGAACTCTCAAACTCATACATAAAGTTCTGTGCACTTGAATGCTTCAGGGGAGGACTCAGCATTCAAAAAATTCTTAACTAAAAACAGAAGATGATAAGAGTGAGTTAACTACTGACTTAAATAAAAATGACAGTTATATACACAATTCCATTAATCAAAACACCCCATTCTTAAAGTATCTAATGAAAATTTTACCAGAGAGCATAGATAATAAATACAAACAAAGCCACTTACCCTCATTCCCCACATCATCGTTCATGAGACCCCCCAGCCACATCTTCCAGTCCTCATCATCTGCTGTATTAGGGTCATACATGTCCGGGGTGATGTCTGGAGCTCGGAGCTCTGCTTCTAGTTGCCCCAGGGGAACATCTTTCAGGGGCATCTTGGAACGTGTTCGGAATGCAATGAGACTGTCATCCATAGCCTAGACAACAGAAATGGAAATAAAAGCATGTCATTAAAAGTTAATGCTTCCAAATCTCCAATACAATGCCATGTCCTGTGAGCTTTTCTTTTTAGCTTAAGCTACAGGGTCTCTTCTCTAAATAGTTGGGTTTTATTATTCTCTTTGTCTAAGAAACTTTAAGGACAATGACATCAGTTTTGAAATCAATAATTCATGAAAATTTACAACGCCTTTTTTTTTTTGCCATTGAAACCGCAGGTTCACGTTGCCCGTGGTACCATGGACTCAAGCAGTCCCCAGACTCAGCTTCCTAGATAGCTAGGATTACAGGCGCACGCTACCATGCCCAGCTGTTTTTTGGGGACTAGATCTCACTGTGGTGCCCCTGGTGGGACTCAAACTGCGATCCCTAGACCTTGCCCACAAGCTGTTGCTTAGAGGCTTAGAGGTGATGACCTTTTTTAATTATGTAAGGTTTGTTTACATTTCCTTTTTTCTTGCCCTTTGGGTGTTCCCCCTTCCCTCCGTTACCTCCCTCTAGTCATGCCATCATTTCTTTCACTGCCAGTTATTAGTTAATTTTTAGTCCATTGGATTCTTCCTTTTCATTTCCTAGAGCAATGTCCTTTTGCCAGGTGTAGACATGTTTTCCCAGGACACAGTGGCCTGTACTTAGTTTTACAAATGTATCTTTGTTACAAGTAGCCAGTTCATACAAGTTTGTATCCTTTCAGTACCTCCTCTTTACTGGTCATCATCTCCAGCCCAGTTTGTTTTGCTTCTTCTTTGCTTTATTTATAGTTCTGCCTCTAGTATTGGGAGTGTTTCTCTCAGCTGATGTCCACATATAAAGTTATTGATCAGGGTAGGCAATGGCAGATGGTTGGCCAGGCTCCTTGTGGGGCTACTGCCCCGTCTCTGTGGCTTTTCTCTCCCCATGAAATGGGAGGGTGCCTAGGTTGCACTGATGGCATCTCTGAACTAGAAATTCCATTCCCAACTGTGGGAGTCTCGTGAATATATTTTTGAGAGTTTGTCACATAATTGGTCTCAAAGCCCTGTGTCCCCGGGATCTGACATGCTTATTAGTCCTGGGCAGTAGCTCTTTCTCCTCATCTCCATCTTCACATGTATCTTGCTGAGTTAGTGGTTTTGTTATTCCTGGTGAGCAGGACTGGTTTTGGAGTAATCCAGAGGGGGTGATAATGACGGCCTTCTCCTAACCCCACCCCACCCTCTATTGGCCCCATTTCAGTAGAGTCTGCTAGATATTTCATACAAATGGAATCATTTTGTTTCCAGCTTTTTTCAGTTATTATGGTACCTTCAAAGTTCATCCATTTTGTGGCCTGTATCAGTACTTCATTTCTACTGCCCAATAACACTCTATTATGTGAAGAGAACATATTTACTTTTTTTATTTATCAGCTGATGGACATTAACTTGTTTCCTTATGACAGGGTGTGCTACCCCCACACACACACATTGTCTCCTGTTTAAGATTGCAGATTTCAAGGACAGATGCTAAAATGTGAGAATTGACCTTAGCTGGAATTTCCCTTCAGGGAGATGCAGGGGGAGAAAGAAGTGAAATGGTCAAGGGGGAACAGGTTTCCTGGAAGGCGGGAAATCAGGGTATATAAAAGGTGCGCAAACAAAGAGAAGGAATCGAATATGGAATCAGAGGGCAACATGGAGACAGGACAGAGAGAGAGATTCAATGGAGGAGAAATGGGAATCGGCCATCTTGTAGAATAAAGATGTGAGCCATGTGGACTTGGCCAAAGGCCACCGGGGGGCCTGCAGGCCTTTGCTGGCCTGGGCTAGCCACATGTGTGCTAAAGACGATTAAGGAGTTTGCAGATTTGAACTCCATGTTGGAGTTTGTTTTGCTGAGTTTGACTTGTGTCTGAAAGAGGCCATGCAAAAGTTAGGCCTGAGAAGAAAGTGAACTTGGCTGGTTCAGCACCATGGAGTTCCTGCTACCTGGAAGACAAGGAGAACACAGCGTGGAAGACAAGGAGGAGCAAGCCAAAGGAGCAGCCAAAGGAACATGTCTTCAAGAGTCTGGAGATGAGCTCTGACTGTACATTGGTGAGATGATCAGGACTGAGAGACTGAGGATTTCTGGGCAATCTGGGAAAGGACTTTGGACAATGCTGAGAAAGGTTTTGGACAATGTTAAAGTAATCGGAGTTTTCCTTACATGTTTCTTGTGTAGTTATTAGGATAATTAGAAAATCACTTTGTTAGAAATAAATTAGTATGCACTGATAGTCTTGCACTGGTTTGGTATTTTGGTTGAGAAGGCTGGGGATGGTGGTAAGAACCCACGAGTGGAAAGTTTAAACTGTTTTAAAGTTTTTCTTTTTAGGTCCAAAAGAGGGAAAGAAAGCAGAGAGAAGCAGGTAGCTGACGTTTGCATGTCAATAGTAGGCAGGTACAGTGAAAATACTAATGAAGAGTGTGTAGCCTGCTTCATAGAGAGAAGCAGGCAGATAGTTGTATCCAGTTAAAGTTAAAGGTAAAGGCATTGTTAATGTAACTATTTGGAGCCTGCTTCTTAGAGTAACAGGCCTGTATGTGTTTACTCAAAGGTAAAAAGTCAGAAAGTCTTCTTCTGGTCACCCACTTTCACTTACTGGGGTTACTTACTATGAACATTTGTGTACAGGTTTTTGCATGGACATGTTTTTATGCTCTTAGAGTAAAACCAAGTCAAATGGTCACTATGAGTTTTGTTTTTGTTTTTGAGAATAGGTGTCGGCTATTTTTTCAGGCTCACATTGCCCATGGAAACATGGACTTAAGCAACCGCCAGCCTCAGTTTCCCAGGTAGCTGGGATTAGAGGCATGCCACCATGCCCAGCTATCTTTTTTGGAACTAGGACTCACTAAATTGCCCTGAGCGGGACTCGAACTGCGATCCCTGGTTTCCTGCCACAGCTTTCTAGGCTGCCGTTTACAGGCATGCGCCACCATGCCCGGCCTAATACGACTTTTTGAGTAACCATCCAAAGTGACTCCACCATTTTACTTTCCTGCCGCAATGTATAAGGATATGTCTCCACACATCCACTACTTAATCAAAGGTTGTGAAAATTTACTCCCAGGTTTTCCCCTATGAGTTTAATAGTTTTAGCTCTCATATTTAGGTCAATGATCCATTTTAAGTTAATTTTTGTGATATCATTATCCAGATTTATAATTTTATGTGTAGATTTCCAAGAGTTCCAGCACCATTTATTGAAAAGATTATTCTATCCACATTTATTGGTCTTGGCATGTTTGTCAAAAATCAATTGACCATAAATGTAAGGGTATATTTCTAGACTCTCACTTCTGTTTCACTGAAATATATATCTTTACAGCAGTACTAGACAGTCCTGATTACTGTAATTTTGTAGTAAGTTTAAAGTCACAAAGTGTAAAAACATTCAATTTTGTTCTTTTTCAAGATTAGTTTGTCTAGTCTAAGCTCTCTGACATCACCTCTATTACTCTGTCCTTTGATCCTTATTCTTCAGCTAGCTCCTGTACCTTGAACTGCCAAGACCTTCCCATTTTAGGTCTCCTGAAAGTACTTTTTCCTCTGGGTAAAAGTAATGAATACCAGATGTTTCATATGCCTAATTCCTTTACTCAGTTAAAAGTCATCTCCTGTGGAAAAAAAAAAAAAAAAAAAAGAAAAAAATCATCTCCTTAAGGTAGTCTTCTTTGATCATCTGATGTAAAGTACTCTGAAAGTCATTACTTACTTCTTTGTTTTCATATAGTTCACAGAACTTACACTACAACTATTTGTGTATTTATGGAATCAAACTATTAAAAGTCTCTAATACACTATAAACTACTATCTCCCAATGTCAGTCATTCACTGTGTATTTGCTGACTAAACAGTACATATAAAACACTATTATCTCACAATACTGTTTATTCACCTCAAAGGAGAGTGATTAAATTAAATGACTTCTTAAATTTTAAATATTCTCTTCTTAAACTTTATTTATTTATTTGAGACTAGGTCTCGCTATGTTAAGTCTTGAACCTGCAGATCCAAGCAATTTCTAGCCTTGGTCTACCAAGATTGGGATTAAAGATGCACACCACATGGCACCCAGCTTTTTATTAAATTTTAAAACAGACATTTAAAAAAAATTTTTTTTTGGAGCCAGGCATGATGGTGCACACCTTTAATCCCAGACTTGGGAGGCTGAAATTAGGAATCGCTTGGATCCGCAGGTTTGAGACTACCCTGGGCAACATAGTGAAACCTAGTCTCAAAAAAATAGCCAGGTATGGTGGCATGCACCTGTAATCCCAGCTATCTGGGAGGCTAGGGATCACTTGAGTCCACAGGTTAGGTACTACCTCAGGCAACATACTGTAATCTAGCCTTCTAAAAAAAAAATTTCTGCATACAATTTTGGTCTTATTTGTATAGTTATGACCCATCCTTTTCCCACCTCCCCCTATCTCCTCCAGTAGCTCCCAACTCTAAAACAGACAATTCTTATTGACCTACTAAACTGGTGAGGAAATCTTGTTTTGTTTTGGTTTTGTTTTTTGATACTAGGTCTTGCTTTGTTGACCAGGGAACTGCAGACTCATGTTGCCTAGGGTACCACAGACTCAAGGTAGCTGGGTTACCAGGCGAGCACCACCACGTCCAGCTGTTTTTTGAGACTAGGTCTTGCTATGTTGCCCCAGGCAGGTCTCGAACACTCTGGTGATTCCTAGTCTCAGCCTCACTTTGTAGGTTGCAATTAAAGGCACATGCCACTGTGCTCGGCCAAAATCTTGTATCTTAAAAATAAGTGGTTAAATGATGAAATTTAGAAAGCCATATGATAAGGAACATAGCAATGACTCTTTTAGGCAAGAATAGTTGATGAAAGTTAAAATTAGAGGGGAAAAGTACTTTTTTAAAAATAATTTAATATGGGGAAATTATATCCCCATAAGACACATACTAATTCAAGGACTAGAAGAATTAATATCATGAAAATGGCCATCTACCAAAGACAGGAGCTCCAGTGGCGCAATCGGTTAGCGCGTGGTACTTATACATCTACCAAAGACAATCTACAAATTAAATGCAATCCCGATAAAAATCCCAATGATATTTTTTAAAGAGAAAGAACAAAAATTACTGAAATTCATATGGGATAACAAAAGACCTCAGATATCAAAAAGCCTCCTGACCAGAAAAAAAGAGAACAGAGGTATTACAATTCCAAACTTCAAACTATACCACAAAGCCATAATAATTAAAACAGCTTGGTACTGGTATAAAAACAGACAATCAGACCAATGGAACAGAATTGAATGCCCTGAAATAAAACCACACATATATAGTCAACTAATCTTTGACAAAGGAGTGAAAAACTTACATTGGAACAAAGATAGCCTCTTCAATAAATGGTGCTGGGAAAATTGGACTAAAACATGCAAAAAAATGGACCAAGAAAACTCCTTCACACCATGTACAAAAAATCAACTCAAAATGGATAAAAGACTTAGATGTCAGACCCGAAACCATAACATACATAGAGGAAAACTTGGGAAAAACCCTCCATGAATTACAATTCAGAAATCCCTTTCTGGAAACATCTACAGATCTACAAAACAAAAAAAAAATGAAGGAAAACATAAACATATGGGACTACATCAAACTAAAAAGCTTCTGTACAGCAAAAGAGATAACAGTAAAAACAAAAAGAAGCCCAACAGAATGGGGAAAAAATTTTGCCCTCCACAAGAGTGATAAGGGTTTAATAACAAAGCTCCATAAGGAACTCACACAACTAAACAAAGCAAAACAAGAAGCCCAATCAAAAAAAATGGGGAGAAGAACTAAAAAGACACTTCTCCAAAGAGGAAATACAAATGACCAACAGGCACATGAAAAATTGCTCAACATCACTAGCAATAAGGGAAATGCAAATCAAAACCACAATGACATACCACCTTACATCAGTAAGAATGGCCCACATCCAAAGAACGAGCAAAAACAAGTGCTGGCGAGGATGTGGAGAGTAAGGAACGCTCTTACACTGCTGGTGGGAATGTAAACTGGTCCAACCACTATGGAAAGCTGTGTGGAAGACCCTCAAATTAATGAAAATGGAACTACCATTTGAACCAGCAATTGCTCTCTTGGGAATCTACCCAAAAGAGACCTATATGTGGGTACAAAGGAACACCTGTGCTCGGGATGTTTACTGCAGCACTATTTATAATTGCAAGGACTTGGAAGCAACCTAAATGCTCCAAAACAGATGACTGGATGAAAAAAATGTGGTATATATACACAATGGAATATTACTTATCAATTAAAAATGACAAATTTGATGATAACATGGATGTACTTAGAAGAAATCATATTAGCAGAAACAAGTCAAAAAGAAAAAGACAGAAACCAAATGGTTTCACTAATATATGAGACATAGAGAAAAAATAAATAAAAACCATGAGGAAAAGTCAAAACAAGCTAAGCACCAAACTGAAGCACACAACTTCGGGCAAGAGGGAAAAGGGGGGAATGGTGGGGAGGGTGGGGGTGGTGAATCCCTCGTATTACAATGATATGAAATTTATATATAAATTTTAAAAAACCAAAACATGTACTAATTTTAAAATGCCAAAGTAACAATTTTGCAGTGAGGAAATCAAACATACAACCTAAACCATGTGACCAGAATTACCACGACAGTTTCATTTTTTATTTGTAAAAGGTCTGGCTGGGCATGGTGGCTCGTGCCTGTAAGCTTCAACCTATCAAGCAGCCGGGACTAGGGATAGTGGTTCGAGTCCCACCTGTGCCTGTAGCAAGACCTAGTTCCAAAAAATAGCTGGGCGTGGTGGCATGTGCCTGTAATCCCAGCTACTTGGGAAACTGAGGCTGGGGATTACTTGAGTCTACGGTACCCCAGGCAACGAGAGCCTGTGGTTCCATTGGCAAAAATAACAAACAAGACCTACTCTCAAAAAAAAAAAAAAAAAGTAAAAGGTCTGTGTACATTTTGGACATAAATTCAATATCAGATATATGATTTACAACACTTCTGTCCCCTTTCTTTTTATAGATGGCAGTATTTGCAGCTAAAATGTTTTAATTTTAAATGAAGTCCATTTAGTCTACTTTGTACTTTTGTCTCTTGTGGTTTCAGTGTCATAGCTAAGAAATCATTGCCTATCTTGAGCTCACAGAGGTTTATGTCTGTAAGAGTTTGAGTTTTAGATACAGTAATTTTTTTTTCAATACATATACCATAATATTTTCCTTTCAAAGTGTATAAGCCTGGTTTTAGAATTACTTATGAAGTGGTACAAAAATGTTGTCCTAGAACTTTTTTGTTATCCATAAAGTGAACCCCATATTCATTAGCATTTAATCCTCATTGATCAGTAATCCTAAGACCTGGTAAATTTGAACACATTTTATTTTCTATACATCTGCCTACACTGGACATTTTATTTAATTGAAATCAAATGTTAAAAAAAAATTAACTTGACCAAGATCACATGCCTCCTGATATGATGCACTGAGATGGCTACATTGCTTCTGTGGCTCTTACTATTTTTTTTCTTTTACTCCTGTGGCACTTGTGCCAAAAGTCCACAGCCTGAATCTATCTATGAAGAAATATCAGAAAAATCAAAATTCTACAAAATAACTAGCCAAACTATTAAAAAATATCAAAGTTATGAAAGACAAAGGCCAGAAACTTCCAAACTAAAGACTAGGAAACAAGATAACAAAACAAAACATATAATCCTGGACTTGATCCTGGAAAAGGAAAAAAAAATTCTTAAGGACATTATTGGACAACAGGTAAAATCTGAATAAGGACTTTGACAGACTAGATGCGATAACTGTATCCTTCTTTTGATAACCAAATCATTTTCATTTTTAAGAAATATGCTAAAGTGCTGGCATGGTGGCATGTGCCTGTAAGTGACAGCTTACAGAGTCACCGTGGGGTCTGGGGATCGCAGTTCAAGTTCTGCCCAAGGCAACACAATGAGATCCAAAATATAGCTGGGTGTGGTGGCGTGCACCTGTAATCCTAGCTACCTGGGAAGCTGAGGCTGAGGACTGCTTGAGAGCATGTTACCATGGGCAACGGGAGCCTGCGGGTTCCATGGGCAAAAATAGCGAGACCTAATCTCAAAAAAAAAAAAGCTAAAGTATTTAGGGGTAAAAGAGTACCATGCTTACACGATACTCTAAAATAATTTAAGAAAAATATGTAGAGAAAGAAGCAAAGTACAATATAACAATTTGGTAAAAGATTACTATTTAGGGAATTAGGGTGACAGATATTCTTCAGTTCCACATTTTAATATGCTCTCTTACATATTCCTTCCTTAGGAACTGCCATTCTCACTTAAAAAAATAGCACAAACCAGATTGAGCTTAGAGACCTACAATTTCATGGCTCTTAACATTTTATATCTGAATTTTCTTAGCTCCCTCACCCTTCCCAGTCTGAGCAACAACTGAATTACTGTATTTGATTTTCTCAGCATTTAGAATTACAATGTTTACCTGGAAAGAATCCATACAGACAGGACTGGAAGCCAGCTCCTCATCTACTGCATGCAACTTCTCCATAAAAGTACTGTCCTTGGTCTGTTTGGGCTTTGGAGGGGGCGGGGGCCCCATGGGCACTACTTCAGCACTGATGTGCCTAATGGCAGGCACAGTGACTTTCTCAGCCTGGTAAAAATAAGCAAGTATGTTTAACAATGAAAGGAAGAAAGGGGGAAGAGAACTGAAAAAGAGAGATAAGGGTAGGTCTTTCATACTGGAGTGAACTTCCTCTTCCTATTTAGATACAAGTTTGTAAAAACAAAGGCATAACAAATACATTTATCTAATTAGGTATCATACTATTTAAATGAAGTCAATAGGATATTACTTACATTGCCAAAAATGGAACTACATTAGGACAATATGAGAAAATGGAATAAAGAAGAGTAAAAGCAAAAAATGAAACTCCACTAGTAAATTCATTTTCAGTCACTTAATGAGAATTCAGAAAAACTTTATCACTGAGTTTCAGTTTTCCCTTTATTGTCCACTGACTTAAGAGGTTTAGAAATCTAAGCCAGGCACAGTGGTGTGTGCCTGTAAACGGCAGCCTAGGAAGCTGCGTCAGGGACCAGGGATCACGGTTTGAGTCCTGCATGGGGCAACACAGTGAGACCTAGTTCTAAAAAATAGCTGGGCGTGGTGGCGCATGCCTGTAATCCCAGCTACTTGGGAAGCTGAGGTTGGGGACTGCTTGAGTCCATGGTACCCTGGGCAACGTGAGCCTGTACAAAAATAGCGAGACCTAGTCTCCAAAAAAAACAAAAAAGAAATTTAGAAATCTAAATAGTTATAACCTATTACTAGACATAAATTCCAGGAAGATAATGGCTTGGTTACTAACCTTGAATTTGGTAAAGGGTGTCTGGAAAAGGAGGAGAGCCTTCAATCACCATGGATAATCTATTTATAAAAAAATCTTTTTTTTTTTTTTTTTTGAGTTGAAAGAGGCAAGTTTATTTATGGAAAAATGAATATATATAAAGAAATAAAGTAGATAGGAAAACAAGACACCCTGGATACCTAGACTCTTAGGAGTCCAGAGTGGGAAAAAGAGATTACTGATATTTACAAAATAATCTTTAACTTCTATTTTCAATGATGCAGATTTACCTCTGATAATATACCACTCTCCTCATCAGTTTCAGTCATCTCAGAAGACTGCCTCAATCTGGATTTCTTTGCCCCACGTGGTGAAGAGGCAGTGCTTTCAACATCACTTTCCAATAAACTCTACAAAACAAAGCTGGTATACTTTAATATTTATTTCCGTACTTCATTCCACTAAGTTTGAAGTAGCTCAAGAAAATAAATCACAAATTATCAACGAGTGAAATAGAGTTAGAGAAAATTGTAAGGCCATGGTTTAAAATTCATTTACAAACAAGTCAAAGAAGACAATTTTAAAAAGAATATTACATAGCAATGAAAACAAACTACCGCTATCTGTAACAGTATAGATGAATCCCAAAGGCATAAAACTGAATTAATGCCAGACAGAAAAGTCAAAAACATTACAAAACTGAACAGTAGTGTATAGAGGTATTTATTTAGGTCACTAACTATAAAGAAAATCAAAGGGATAATTACCAAAAAGTTAGTAAGTACTTATCTTTAGGAAGGGAGAAATAATTGTGGCAAGGAAGGACATTCAAAGGATATCCTGGCAATGTTACATTTATTAACTTGGGAAGGAGTTTCATAGAATTTGCTTTTTAAGTTGTGCATTTTAATTTTTGTTCTAAGCAGAGATCTATGTATGCTACATTTCATAATATAAAACAAGAAAACTTAAAGAATATGAAAAACAGAAAAAACATCTCAGTCCTGGATTAACGCAAAGAAATAAGAAAAAGAACTGTCAATTCTCTCTACAGAATAAGTGACATTAATAAGAAAACAAAGACTCTACCTTAGCTACATTTTCTCTGTATTACCAATTAACACTCACAAGAATAACCACTGACCTCTTCAGCAGTCTCATCTTCTTCTTCATCATCTGGATGGTACTCTTCATCTGAGGAATCATCTTCTTCCAAATGGATATCCACAAACTGAGGAGGCTATATAAGTACAATTATAGAAAGGAACAGAATAATAGAAAACACAAATCACACATATTTGGATAATAAGGGGAAGCAAGAAGGGTGTAAGGGAATCCTAGAAGCACAATGAATAGCTAAAGCAAGTAGCAAGAGCCAAAGATTCCTAATATGAGATTTAAAATAGGGTTGGGGGATGAGGAAGTTGGGATTAAAACAAGAAGATAGACTTTAAAAAAATAACATATAAGAAGCAAGTATTTGGACTTCAAAACTGGTGAAGCCTTTGTAGAAAAAAATAAGAATTCCTGCTCCTAGGTTTACCTTAATTTCGTTGGCCTTCTTAATTGGTGAAATATTCCATGTTGGAATTACCTACCAACAAAAAATATAAATAAATTCTCTTAAGTGGACTTTCATTTGTACTTCCTCTTTACTATCACAAAGAATCATCTACCAAACATACAGATGCAGTGATTTAGGGGTAATGATTATCCTTGAGGGCATAACTTTCAAGTATGTGTCAGTGTTTGATAGAAGAAAACAGCGAAGAAACTATTTCCATCATTAGCACTTCTGCCTTAAACCTAGCAAGATTCTGTATTATCTATAAATGAAGAAAAAGATATTTATCTTGTTTAATTTATATCACAGATTATATTTACACATTTATTCTTTTTTTTTTTTTGAGACTGAGTCTTGTTATTTTTATCCATGGAACCACAGGCTCATGTTGCCCACAGACTCAAGCAATCCCCAGCCTCAGCTTTCCAGGTAGCTGGGATTACAGGTGCACACCACCATGCCCAGCATGGGACTGGTGTCGCTGTGTTGCCCCGAGCGGGACTCAAACCACGATCCCTAGCCCCAGCTGCTTCATAGGCTGAAGCTTACAGGCACAAGCCACCATGCCCAGCTATTTACACATTTATATGTGGGAGCTGAGTGCTAGGTCTACAGTGAGTCCAAGAATGTGCATTTTAAAAAAGCACTCCAGAGGGATCCCACACAAGGGTGATCTTGAGGGAAGCAGTCCCTGAAACACAATCTGAAAAATACTACTCTAAAAATACTACATTTTACCACACATACTATATAGCATGAACAGAAAAACTGACATTGTTCACTGCTTTCTACCATTCTATATGATTATCCAGCATTTGAAAAAAATTTCTATATTTTTGCCTTTACATGTAACCAGAAATTAGATTTTATTTATTAAAGTCAAAACAAAACGACGAAAAACCTACCACTCCTTTTTCCACGACTTCCTTCAGTTTAGAACGTGTCATTTTGGGCTCCTAAGGAAGAAGAAATGGGAAGAAAACAATCAATAAATTGTAATTTTTCATTTTTTGAGATGTTAACTTTGACCCTATCAAACTATTTACAAATTCCCAAGTGACCTACATTTACCCAGTTTACAGATAACTCTGTTCTATGACATTACAAGAATGACAGTTACTTACAAACATTGGCATATCTTCTGTCTCACTGATGGCTGCTTTCATCATTGCTACCACATGTTCATTTGTGATTACTTCCTGGAGAAAGATGAAATCTCACTTTATGTAACAAGGATGTATCATCTAGATAACACTCTCTGTAACTCTGCTAGACACAATGTGGAAAATAAATGAGTGTAGATACTCAAATAGCTTCAGACTGGGGTAAAGCAAGGCAACAGAATGAAAAGAAGCAAGCTTTTAAAAAAGCACAGAGCTTCAACCAATGTCCCAGCAAGTGAACCAATCTTATCAGCTATTACAAAAAAATAAAAGGAGATTCAAAGGCAACTATTTGTGTAAGAGAAATAGGAATACACAAACAGTAGTAAACAAAAGTGTTGCAACTATATATATTTTTTTAAAAAACAGCATTAATATATGTGCAAAGAACTATAAATTATTAACTTTCCAGGTATTAAGAGGAAATCCACTGTGAACATCATCATCTTGAAGTCTGCTAAACAATACAATAAATCAGTGGATGGAAATGGAGGAAGAGCTTATCTTCTAATTAAGTTATTCCTTAACATGTTCATATTGCAAACTTGTGCTGAAAGCAAAGAGAAAATTTTCTTAAATTACAAAATGTTCCTCTACATGTAAATCACAAATTAATTCACATCAAGAGCCAAGAATTTCCTGAGTGTTTTTATTCACTTTTCATTCAAAATTTCCAGTCCAATCAACCAGTCTTACTCACATGAAGGATGTTTCGCACGTTGACTGCTGTTAGGTTGTGTTGCTTGGCACCATCTTCCAAGGTACGGTCAAGCATGTCATCCAGTTTCAGGTCATAAGTCAAAGTCCCTTCCTCTTGACCCCTTCCATCTCGTTTTCTCTTGGTACCTTTTTTCTTTTTTCGCCTCTTCTCACTTTCTTCATTGTCTTGATCTTCTAGAAATAAAGGAAGAACATCACCAGAATTTCTAAAACAAGTGCTCCAGGAACTTAACCAAAAAGGAAAACTGTAAAAGAAAAGCAAACTTTCAGCTTTCTGACCCAGAAAGTCAATGACTAGTAGTAATGGTTCATTAAATCTTCTTTGTTTTATATATATTGACTTGTATCTCATAACAACTCTAAAAGATAGGGACTTTTATTTTTTCACTATACAGATAAAGAAACTGAGGCAGAGAGATAAAGAAATTTTCCTGAGAGCTAGTAATTACAGTCATGTTTTGAAGCCAAGACCTGTAGTTCTATTATCCATACTGGTGAGCTAATATATCAGAAATTCTAGGTTTGTGTCTCAGTTCTACAGTTTAACTAGGCTACTGTGCCAACAGTATTTATTTTATTCTTTTGTTAATATACCTGCCCATAGGGAATGCCATAAATATTAAGTGAAATAGTATCTTTATCATTGTGCTTAATAACCAATGAAATATAAGTAACTTATGATCATTATACTATTCAGTCAAAAAAGGAGGGCAAGTTTTGAGTTCACTCTATACTCATATCCTGTCATGCTGTCAATAACACTGTTAATTGCAAAACTGATCCAAAAAAAATCTGAAAGAAAAGACACAAACAAACAATAATTATTAGTACTATAGGGCCAGGAGCAGTGGTGCATGCCTATAATCCGTTACCCGGGAAGTTGAGGCTAGCAATCACTTGAGTCCGTGGGTTAGAAACTACCCAGGGAAACATAGTGTACTCTCAAAAAAAAAAATAGCTGGGCGTCACGTCCCTAGCCGTCCAAGCTCCCTTGCCAGCAGGGAGCAAAGGGAGTGAAGGATCCTAGGTAAGCCCCCTAAGCTGGATGAGCCATGGAGAGGGGACAAGTTGGGGTTTTGGTGGCCCCAACCCACCAGCGGGTGGCTGCTGCACAGGGCAGCCATCTGCAGCCCAGATTGACAGAGTCATGTTGCCCCCTGTCCTTAGCCCAAGGGGAGCATGGTAGGGCACAGGCTCAGCCATCTGGGCCCTGCCCCCATGCAGGGAGGTGGGGGGGTGCCCCTTCCATTTCGCTCTCACTCCAGCTAAACTTCAAGAGGAGCAAGAACATATGCAACACAAACCCCATCATAGAATGGGTGAGGGATCATGCAAAAATCCAGCCCACAGCCTAAGCTGGACACATACAAGAGAGAACCTGTGCATGCGAGACAAGAGAAACAACAGTAGAGATACAATGTCACCATGTGCACCTAGCACTCACTGGGCCAGGAAGACTCCAGACCTCGTTTAGGAGATGCCTTCTAGGAGAGCAACACCACTACCCACTCTATGGGAGAGGAGAGGATGACCAAAGATGGGGTAATTGGTCCCACATCAAAACTAGAAACTGAGGCAGAGGAGATAATCTAGAAAGGCCATTCACAGATGCCTGTATTCACAGGGAAACTTCTTCACCGACACTGGCTAGGGGTGAGATCCCCTAAATCTGACACCAGAACCATAAGGTAAAGCAGCAAAGCAAAGGAGATGGGATTGAAAAAGATGGCCTGCAGCAAGAAAACATGGACAGATCACAAATGAATACAGACTGGCCACCCAAGGCAAACTTAAGACTGAAAACCTACTAGCATGGCTTGCCTAGTTCCAACAACACAGTCCCAAAACCCAGTGAAAGGACACTGCAACAGGAAAGAAAGAGACTAATGGACTTGGTACAACTAGTAAACAACAAAGAGTGGCGTTTGAGAGAATGGAAGGGGCATCAGAGGGAGGAGGGAGATGGAGGTATCCCAAAAACCACTTACAGAAGTTGTGATCTAAAGAACAAAATAAATAATACTAAAAAAAAAAAAAAATAGCTGGGCATGGTGGCGCACTCCTGTAATCCCAGCTACCTGGGAAGTTGAGGCTAGGGATCACTTGAGTCTGTTGGTTCAGGAATACCCTGGGCAACAGAGCGAGACCTAGTCTCTTAAAAAAAAAAAAACTATACTACAAATAATAAAGTTTGTTAGTAACCAAGATTAGCCCCCCCCCCAAATAAAATCTTCTTTAGAGAATTTAGATCTATAACATTTAAAGAAAATGATAAATTTACAAGGGAAACAGCTAAATATAGATAGTTGATGAAGAATCAACCATATTCAAAATGATGCTTTCTCAGGCCAGGCACAGTGGTGCATGCCTTTAATCACAGCCTATAGAGCAAGGCTGAGACTAGGAATCGCTTGATTCCAGGGTTCGAGACCTGCCCAGGGGCAACATAGTGAGACCTAGTCCCAAAAAATAGCTGGATGTGGTGGCACGCACCTGTAATCCCAGCTACCTGGGAAGCTGAGGCTGGGGATTGCTTGAGTCTGGGTAATGTAAGCCTGCAGTTCCACAGGCAAAAATAGCGAGACCTAGTCTGCAATTAAGAATCAAAATAAAAATAGTACAGAAGGCAGATGTAGATAAATGAAGCTAAATATTTATGTATTGCTTGGAAAGTAATAAAAGTATTAATTTTAGGTAGACTATAATAATTTCAAGTATGTATATTGTTAACCTATAGCATAAGAAAAAGAAATAGCGGGGCGAGGTGGGGTGTGCCTGTTGTCCAAGTGCTGGGAGGCAAGAGGCTTGGATTCCTTGAGTTCGTGGGTTTGAGACAACCCTGGGCAATTATAGGAAGACTTGGTCTCAAAAAATCAGCAGGGCACCATGGTGGGTGCCTGTAATCCCAACTACCTGGGAGGCTGAAGCTGGGGATCGCTTGAGTCCACGGTACCCTGGGCAACATAGCAAGACCCAGTCTCAAAAAAAAAAAAAAAAAAAGGGTGTGAGGGTCCTTTTTGTTCTGGTCCATTTTTTTGCGTATCTTGTTCCAGTTTTCCCAGCATATTTATTGAAGAGGCTGTTCCACTCTAAGTTTTTCACTACTTTGTCAAAGATTAGATGACTACATATGTGTGGTTATTTTTCAGAGCACTCAATTCTGTTCCATTGGTCTGATTGTCTGATTTTGTACCAGTACCATGCTGTTTTAATTACTACTGCTTTGTAGCATAATTTGAAGTTTGGATAGTAATACCTCCATTTTCTCTTTTTTTGGTCAGGAGGCTTTTTGATATTTGAGATCTTTTGCTATCCCATAGGAATTTCAGTAGTTTTTGTTCTATCTCTTTAATAAATGTCAATGGAATTTTTATAAAGATTGTGTTGAATCTGTAGGTTGCTCTTGGTAGGATGGTTATTTTGATGATGTCAATTCTTCCAATCCACATGGAGGGAATATCTGTCCATTGCTTTATGTATTCTCTTTTAGTAGTGTTTTAAAGTTTTCTTTGTATACTTCTTTCACATGTCTTGTTAGGTTTATTCCCAGGTATTTTTTTTTTTTGGTGCAATGGTAAATGGGATTTTTTTTTTTAATTTCTTCTCCTTCTGCTTGACTTTTCTCAAAACAGATGAATGGATGAAAAACATATGGTATATACACACAATGGACTATTATTCATCAATTAAAAATGACAAATCTGACAAATTTATGATAATGATAGGGTGTGCCCCCCCTCCCCTCCTGTTTAAGATTGCAGATTTCAAGGACAGGTAATGTTAAAATGGGGAAATAACCTTAGCTGGAATTTCCCTTCAGGGGATGCAGGGGGAAGAAAGAGGTGAAATAGTCAAGGTGAAACAGATTTCCTGGAAGGCGGGAAATCAGTATATAAAGGGTGTGCAAACAAAGAGAAGGATTCGATGCAGATTCAAATATGAAGACTAGATAGAGAGAGAGGTTCAGTGGAGGAGAGATGGAAATCAGCCATCTTGTAAAGATGTGAGCCATGTAAGCTTGGCCATGTGGCCACCGAGGGCCTGCAACCCTCGGCTGGCCCAGGCTGGCAGCATGTGTGTTGAATACAGTTAAGGAGTTTGCAGACTTGAACTCCGTGTTGGAGTTTGCTTTGCTGAGTTTGATTTGTGTCTAAAAGAGGCCGTGCAAAAGTTAGGCCTGAGAAGAAAGTGAACTTTGCTGGTTCCATACCATGGAGTTCCTGCTACCTGAAGGTGACAAGGAAAAGACAGCGTGGAAGCCAAGGGAGCAGCCTAAAGAATATGTCTTCAAGCGTCTGGAGATGGACTCTGTCTGGACATTGGTGAGATGATCAGGACTGAGAGACTGAGGATATTTGGGGCAATCTGGGAAAACACTTTGGACAATACTGAAAAAGGTTTTGGACAATGTTAAAGTATTCTGAGTCTTACATGTTTCTTTTGTAATTATTAGAATAATTAAAAATCACTTTATTAAAAATAAATTAGTCTGCACTGCACTGATAGTCTTACATTGGGTTGGTATTTTGGTTAAGAAGGCTGGGGATGGTGGTAAGAACCCACGAGTGGAAAGTATAAACTGTTTTAAAGTTTTTCTTTTCTGCAGTTCTTAGAGCTAAAAGCAGAGAGCAGTTGGCTGGCTTTTGCATATCAATGGTAAAGGTGATCAGTAAAAATGCTAATAAAGAGTGTGTAGCCTGCTTTGGAGAGAGTAGCAGGCAGATAGCTGTATCCAGTTAAGGTTAAAGGTGGATGCAAAGGAACTGCTTGGGAGAGAGAAGCAAGCAGATAGGGGTAAACAGTTAAGTAAAGTCAGAAAGTCTTAATACCCTGTTTCAATAACATGGATGTACCTAGAAGAAATCGTATTAGCAGAAACAAGCTAGAAAGAAAAAGACAGAAACCAAACGGTGTCACTAATATATGGGTAATAGGAAAAACAAGCAAAAGGCCAGGAGGAAAAGTCCAAACAAGCTAACAACCAAACTAAAAACACAACTTGGGGGAGGAGAGGGAGGTAGGTAGGAGGAAGCAGTCAGGGAGGGAAGGTGTTGGGTGATCCCCAGGGAAAACAAAGATATGAAAGAAACATATAAACAAATAAATTAATTTTAAGAAAAGATTATAGCTAGAGGCTTTTCACCAACTTATAGAAAAGGAAATGCAATAAAATAGACAGGTGAAGACTATTTTATTAACTAACAGGAAGCTGCATTGTCCCGGAAGTCATAAGATCTTCATAATGTGCTAAAAGGAAAAAGAAGTAGCTACAAACATTAGCAAGGAAAAGACAAATGTCTCACTTGATTGTGTATCCAGGAGCTAGTTTAACATAATAATACCTACAGAGATAAACGCAAAATTGTATCATAGTCAATTCTTTTTTTTGAGACTAGGTCTATTTTTGCCTGTGGAACCCCAGGCTCACATTGCCTGGGGCACCACAGACTTAAGCCATCCCCAATCACAACTTCCCAGGTAAACTGGGATTACAGGCACATGCCACCACGCCCAGCTATTTTCTTGGGAGGAACTAGGTCTTGCTACCTGCCCCCGAGGGACTCAAACCACAATCCCAGGGCCCTGCCCTGGCTTCCTAGGCTGCCACTTACAGGCATGAGCCACCATGCCCAGCTATCATAGTCAATTCTTTACATGTCATGCAATTCAAGGGATTAAAAACCAATAAACAAAAAAAACCAAAAAACACATACCAAAGTTGCTGACTTGATTTTGAAATTCACTTGGAAAAATAAAATGTATAATCAAGTAAATTCTGAAAAAAATAATAAAAGGGAAGCAGCCCTATTAGATTTCAAAATGTATTATGCCACAATAATTAAAGCAATAAGAATTTAAAAAAAAGAAAATAATTCTAGAAAGCTAGTAGAGAAAAAAACAAAAATAAAAGTACTTGATTAAAGGATGGATAAAGGAACAAAGGGAAGATAGAAAAAGCAACTATATCAGAAATTACATTAAATATAATGAAATACAATAATGAAGAGGCAAAAATATTCATATTTTTAAAATTTTCATGCTATTTACAAGTGATAACATTTAAAATAAAAAGACATAAAAACATGGAAAGCAAACAAATATAAACATTTATATCATGTATACACTGATATCAGATATAAAGTAGACTTTAAGATATAAGACAGAAGCCGGGCACGGGCAAAAATAGCGAGACCTAGTCTCAAAAAAAAAAAAAAAAAAAAAAACTGGGCATGGTGGCGCATGCCTATAATCCTAGCGACCTGTGAAGCTGAGGCTGGGGATCACTTGAGTCTGTGGTACCACAGGAACGCGAGCCTGCAGTTCCATGGGCAAAAATAGTGAGAATTAGTCTCAAAAAATAAATAAAATAAACCACATCAAAAATTGGATAACTTAAAGCATACAAATTCCTTTAAAAACACAACTTTCCATCAATTACACACAAAAAGAGACAGTATATAAGAGCAGAACTTCACTCACTATTTAAGAACTTCACTATTAAAGAACTTGACTCACAATTTAAAAGCCTTTTAAGAGCAGGCACCCACCTCCCGGCTGCCTGTGCAACTACGAGTCCCTGTCTGTCGGGGCTCCCTTGCCAGCGGGGGGGGGGGGGGGGGGGGGGGGGGGGGGGGGGGGGGGGGGGGGGGGGGGGGGGGAGGAGCCAAGGGGTCAAAGTTCCTGGGTAAGGCCCCTAAGCCGGGTGAGCCCTGGAGGGGGGATGGGGTGGGGGTTTTGGTGGTCCCACCCACCAGCGGATGCTTCATTGGGCAGCCATCTGCAGCTCATTATCAGTAGAGCCATGTTGCCCTCTGCTCCTAGCCCAAGGGGAGCACAGGAGAGGGCCGGCAGGCTCAGCCATCTGGGCCCCGCCCCCATGCAGGGAGGTGTGTGTGTGTGGGGGGGGGCCTTCATTTTGCTCTCACTCCAGCTAAACTTCAGAGGATCAAGAACATGCGCAACACAAACCCCAACATAGAACGGGTGAGGGACCATGTAAAAGTCCAGCCCACAAGCCTAAGATGGACACAGCAGATGGACAACCGAGAGAACCAGTGCATGCGAGACAAGAGAAACAACAGCAGAGACACAATGTCACCATGCCCACTTATGTGCTCACCAGTCCAAGAAGACCCGGGACTTAATTTTGGAGATGCCTTCTAGGAGAGCAACACTACCACCCACACTACGGGAGAGGAGAGGATGACCAAAGATGGGGTAATCGGCCCCTCATCAAAACTGCAAACTGAGGCAGAGGAGATAATCTAGAAAGGCCATTCACAGATGCCTGTATTCACAGGGAGAATACACTGGCTAGGGGTGAGATCCCCTAAATCTGACACCAGAACCATAAGGTAAAGCAGCAAAGCAAAGGAGATGGGATTGAAAAAGATGGCCTGCAGCAAGAAAACATGGACAGATCACAAATGAATACAGACTGGCCACCCAAGGCAAACTTAAGACTGAAAGCCTACTAGCAAGGCTCGCCTGATTCTAACAACGCAGTCCCAAAACCCAGTGAAAGGACACTGCCACAGGAAAGAAAAGAGACTAATGGACTTGGCACAACTAGTAAACAACAAAGAGTGGGGTTTGAGAGAATGGAAGGGGCAACAGAGGGAGAAGGGGGGGAGGTATCCTTGGTAAATTTTTATAAACTATTTGCTACAGAAATAGGCCGAACACGGTGGCTCGTGCCTGTAAGCTTCAGCCTATGAAGCGGCTAGGGATACGGTTCAAGTCCAGCCTGGGGTCCGTAGTGAGACCTAGTTCCAAAAAAATAGCTGCGCGTAGTGGCACACGCCTGTAATCCCAGCTATCTGGGAAGCTGAGGCTGGGGATTGCTTAAGTCTATGGTACCCTGGGCAACGAGAGCCTGCGGTTCCATGGGCAAAAATAGCGAGACCTAGTCTCAAAAAAAAAAAAAAAAAAAGAAAGAATACTAATGTTACACAAACACTCCAAAGAATAGGCAATGGGAAACTATCAAATTCTTTTTGTAAAACCAGTAAAACTCTAATACTAACACATGAATGAGCATTATAAGAAAGTCAAATGAAAGCTATACCTCTCATAAAAAATACAAAAAGAAAAAAAACTTTGAAGAGTGTATAGGAAATAAAATCCAACAGTCTCTAAAAAATAGCATACATCAGAACCTATTTTGGTTTTTTTTTTTTTTTTGCAGAAATGCAAACTCATCTAAAATTGAATCAGTGTATCTTCTTAGGCATGTACACCTAAAAACAGGTTCAAAACATGTAAAGTTAAAGCTAACAGAACTGGCCAGGTGTGGTGGTCCGCACCTTTAATCCCAGCCTTGGGAGGCTGAGGCTAGGAATTGCTTGAGTCTGTGGGTTTGAGATTACTCCAGGCAACATAATGAGACATAGTCTCAAAAAATAGCCAGGCCTGGTGGTGCACATCTGTAATTCCAGCTACCTGAGAGGTAAGGCTGAGGCTGGGGGTCGCTTCAGTCTGTGGAATCGGGACTACCCAGGCAACATAGCGAGACTTGGTCTCAAAAAAATAACAAGACAAAGAAAACCTAACAGAACTAAAAGGAAATGTAGACAAATTCACAATTCAAGTTAGAGACTTCAACACTTTCTCAATAATTTATATCAATAAAAACATAGAAAACCTGAACAACACTATCAACTAACTGGACCTAATGACAGTTAAATAGCAAAACAAGAAAAACAAGAGCATACATATTCTTTTCAAATACTATGGGAGAGATATCAGAAAGATTACATTCTGGGTCATTAAATAAATCTTAACAAATATAAAAATAAAATATTTTATAAACCAGTGAATCAAATTAGAAAACAGTAGCAAAAATATAGCTGGGAAAACTCCAAATATTTGGAAATTAAACAAGATACTTCTAGAGAATTCCTCAAAGGAAAATTAGAAAACACTGTCTCCATATCAAAAAAACAAACAAAAAAAAGCCCACACGGTGGCTCATGCCTGTAACCTTCAGTCTATGAAGTGGCTGGCACTAGGGAATCAAGGTTTGAGTCCTGTTCGGGGCAACACAGCGAGACCTAGTCCCAAAAAGTTGCTGGGTGTGATGGTGCGTGCCTGTAATCCCAGCTACCTGGGAAGCTGAGGCTGGGGATTGCTTGAATCCATGGTATCCGGGCAACGTGAGCCTGAAGTTCCATGGGCAAAAATAGCGAAACCTAGTCTCAAAAAACAAACAAACAAACAAACAAACAAAGTCAACAACAAGTACTGGCATGGATGCAGAAAGAAAGGAACATTCTTACATTGCTGGTGTGATTGCAAACTGGTCCAGCCACTATGGGAGGCTACCAAACTATTGAAAATAGATATACCATTTTACCCAGCGATCCCACTACTGGGAATCAACCCAAAGGATACAAAAACACTAATTCAAAAGGACACTAGTACTCTTATGTTTATCACAGCATTATTTACAATTGCCAGGACATGGATACAACCCAAATGTCCCAAAACTGATGAATGGCTGAAAAAGATATAGTATAACTACACAATGGAATATTATTCATCAACCAAAGAAGACAAACTAAGTCATTCACAGCAACATGGATGGAGCTAGAAGGAATCATGTTAGTGAAAATAACCCAGAGCCAGAAAGAAAAACAGAAACATGGAATGGTCTCACTATATGAGGGATACAGGGAAAACAAACAAACAGCACAATCCTGGGTATTACAAAAATGTGAAATTTATATGTAAATAAATTATTTAATTAATAATAAAAAATAAAATAAAACAGACTAGAAAAATTTAAAACTGCTAACAAAACTGAAGCACAGATCAAGGTGGGAGGGGGAGTAAAATTAGGGGAGGGGGAGGGCACAAGAGATTAAGATGTTTCATGGGCCATAGGGTTGTAGGAGAATCCCAAGATAGACAATGATGTGAAAAATGTGTGTGTATCCACGCGCGTGCACACACACACACACACCCCTGCAATCAAACTAAAAATTAAAAAAAAAGAAAGCATTGTCAAGTAACAGTGATAAAATGTAACATATCAAAACTTGTGGGACACAGATAATGCACTGGTTAAAGGGAAATACACTAACTAAAACTCTAGTACTAGAAAATAAGAAAAGCCTCAAATTGGTGATCTAAGCTTCTACATTAAGAAACTGTAAAAACACTGAATTAAATCCACAGCAAATAGAAGAAAACATGCAGCCAGGAATAGTGGCACATGCCTGTAGTCCAAGCGCTGGGAGGCAAGAGGCCTGGGATCACTTGAGTTCGCAGATTCGAGCCTACCTGGGCAACACAGCAAGACCTGATCTCGAAAAAGCAGCCAGGCATGGTGGTGGGTGCCTGTAATCTCAGCTACCTGTGAGGCTAAGGCTGGGGATCACTAGAGTCCACGGGATCAGGACTACCCCGGGCAATATAGCGAGACCTAGTCTTTAAAAAAAAAAAAAGAAGAAGAAGAAAATAGACAACAGGAAAATAGAAAAAATAGAAAACAGGAAAAAAAGGGAAATTAGTGAAACCAAGATCTTTTCCAATATTAAGACAGCTTTAACCAAAAAGATTAAAAGGAAGAGAAATGACTGGTCTCAGGAATGAAAGAAAAGATCATTACAGATCCTACAGACAAAAAAAAGATTAAAGGAATATTGCAAAAAAAGAAAAACTTTATGTAACAAACTCAACAGCCTGAGTGAAATAAACAAACTCTTGAAAGATACCAATCATCAAGGTTCACTCAAGAATAAACATAACTGAAAAATCCTACATCTGTTAAATAGTTGAATTCATAAAAATCCACATAGCTTCACTGATACATTCAACAAAATATTTAAGGGAGAAATAACATTAATTCATTACACACACACACTCTCGCTCTCTCTTTAAATCAAGGGAGAAATAACACTAATTCATTACACACACACACACACACACACACAAAATCAGTAAAAGGAATGTTTCCCAATTTATTGTACGAGTAAAGCATTACCCCAATCACCAAAACTAAACAAAAACATTTAAAAAAAGCTACAGACTTCAAGCCGGGCCTGGTAGCGTGTACCTGGAATCCCAGCCACCTGGGACACTGAGGCTAGGGAACACTTGAGTCCATGGGTTTGAGACAACCCTGGGCAACATAGTGAGACCTAGTCTCTTAAAAAAAAAAAAAAAAAAAGCTGCAGACTTCAAAACCAAAATTCCTTAAGAAAATATAAGCAAATCAAAGCCAGCAATATATTATAAAAAGGCTAATATGTCATGATAAAAGGATAATCCCAGAAAAGCAAAACTGTTTGGAAATTTGAGTAACCAAAAATATAATTCAACGTACTAAAAGAAAAACAAGGGATAACCAACAGGTGAACAAAATGCAAAAACTCGTAATAAAAACTCTTAACAACTAGAAATAATAACTTCCTCAATCTAATAAACAAAAGGTATAAACCATCTATAGTTTAATAGTAAAAGACTAAAAGAGATGAGAACATGCTCACTTTTCTTCAACATTATACTGAAAGTGCTAGCCATTACACAGAAGATGAAACTGAAAGATGGCAATAAAGAAGGGGAGGGATAATGAAGGGAAAAGTAATGATAATGGTAATGGAGGTCTATAGAGTATTTGTGTTTTGTTTTTAGATTAGGTCTCCCTAATTTTGCCTGTGGAACCGCAGGCGCACATTGCCCAGGGTACCATGGACTCAAGCAATCCTCAACTTCAGCTTCCCAGGTAGCTGGGATTACAGGCACACGCCACCTCAGCTATTTGGGGGGGGGGGGGGGGGACTAGGTCTCACTATGTTGCCCCTGCAGGTCTCAAAACCCGATCCCCAGTCCCAGCCCTGACTCTATAGGCTATCGCTTACAGGCACATGCCACTGTACCCGGCTACTACAGAGTATTTGTAATAAGAAAAAGAAATCACAAATGTTCACTTTAAAGTCACTTGTTAAGTAGAATAACAAAGTCTTTATTTACTTATTTGTTTTATATATTTCACAATAAAAATAATATTTCAAAAATGTTTCAAGGGGCCCCTGCACCCCACGGTCAGCCTTGGCAGCTGGCCAAAACACATTACGCACACCAGTTTACCCCACCTTTGGATCAGAGGCTGGGGGCTCCTAGGTACCTGCCTCGGGGTGGCCAATTTGGTTGGTGCACGGGCACCCCTGCAAACTTGGACCCTGGCAGGATTTTGGCAGAGTAGGGGTGGGTTAGCTGGAGGGGGGGACGACTAGAAGCCCTCCTGTTTTACTCCCACTCCACTCCACTCCACTCCACTCCACTCCACTCTACTCCACTCTACTCCACACCACTCCACGCCACTCCACGCCACTTAGTCCTCAGGAAGAACAAGAAGAAACAAAGAATACAAATACTGACATAGAATGGGTGAGGGATTAGTTAAAAGATCCTGCCCACAAATCTGAACAGGATGCAAGAGAAGAAACATCGAGAAAGCCATTATACCACAGAGAAACAACCATGGTTATGACCTATCACAGAATCACACCTACAGCCTCACCAGGAGTAGATGGGAAATAATTCCAGTTCTGATACACCATCTAAGAGCAAGATGCCCCTCCCCATTCCATGGGAGAGGAAGGCCAAAGAGCCAGGGCATCGGTTTCACAGCAAAATAGCAAACTAAGGAAGAGAAAATTACCTGCAAAGGTCATCAACGGATGCCTCTCTACAACGAGTAACTTCTTTACTGATAATGGCTGGGGATGAGGCCCCCTAAGTCAGAGGACAGAACTGTAAACCGAAGAGACAGCAAAACAGCACAGAGTATGGACAATGAGTGACCTCAAATGAGCACAGACTGGCTGCCCAACACAAAGTTAAGACTGAATACCTACCAGCATGTTTACCGTGTACCAGGAACACAATCCCTCACCCAGCAAAAGGACATTGCCACAGAAAGAAAAAAAAGAGACCAATGGACTTAACATAGATCAACACCAAGGAGAGAAGAGTCTGAGTGAACAAAGGGGACTTCAGGGGGAGGGGAAGGCATTCCAATAATCATTTGCTGAGGTTGTAAAAAATTTAAAGAAAGAATAAAAGGGAGAAAAATGTTTCAAGAGAGCTCGTTTCTAGTAATTTCATTCTGTGGAAAATAAGTACACATGTTCACCAAAAAATTTATAGTATAAGCTCACAGCTGCATCACACAGAGTAGTCCATAATTGTAAATTACCTAAAGGCGTAATAAGAGTTGAATAAATAAAGTAGAACAGTCAAACAATAGAATACTAATAGCAGTGAAAAATGAATACCCTTTGAGTATATGCAACCACATGATCCAACTTTATAAAGATAATGTTGAGTGATAAAGCAGCCACAAAACATATATACATCCCATTCATAGAAAGCACAAAAGAGCTGAACCAATCTATGCTACTGTCAGGATAGTGGGGTGTTGATGTAACTAAATATAATTAGGGTATGGATAATATTCTATCTCTTGATCTAGTTGCCACTCACATGTCTGTATTCAATATTTAAAAATTCAGTGAATTTAAAATATCTTGATATTGTAGTTTTCTACATACAGCAAGGTTCTTTAACTGAAAGAAAATAAAAAGAAGGCCTACCCATTGGAATAAAGAGTCCACCATCCTCTATCTCTTCCTCAGCTTGGTGAGTCCTGAGGGGCTTCTCTGGAGGTGAGGCATAGACATCTGGCTGAGGTGGTTTCCTAGGCTGGATTCCTGGTTTTGTAGAGTTGCTGCCTGAGGGCAGTGAAGGCAGCTCCCTTCCAGAATGCATTTGAGGTTTTCCTGGAAGATTTACAAATATTGCACCATACTTTGCCTATTCTCAGGAATACTCTGTTATAAAAATCAATTCTATGGGATAAAATCTTTAATCAATAATTTCATGAATGAAGCATATATTACATCAGCATTCCTCTCTTTAAAGACAATATCCAGTCCCGCCTGGGGCCCGTATAGTGAGACCTAGTTCCAAAAAATAGCTGGGTATGGTGGCGCATGCCTGTAATCCCAGCTACCTGGGAAGCTGAGGCTGGGGATTGCTTGAGTCTGTGGTACCCTGGGCAACGAGAGCCTGCAGTTCCATGGGCAAAAATAGCAAGACCCAGTTTCCAAAAAAAAAAAAAGACAATATCCAAAGAAAAATACTTAAATTAAAGCTCAATCTTTACTCATATCCTGTCAGAGCATTGAACTAGATTGCTAAGGTCTTTCTATTCTAATACACTTTGACCCATGCATTATTTTCCTGTGAGAAAAGCAGATTCAAGCTGGACGTGGTGGCATGCGCCTGTAATCCAAAGTGCTGGGAGACAAGAGGCCAGGGATCACTTGAATTCACATGTTTGAGACTACCCCAGGCAATATAGCAAGACCTGGTCTCAAAAAAGCAGCCTGGTGCAATGGCAGGGGCCTGTAATCCCAGCTACCTGAGAGGCTGTGGGACTGGGACTGGGACTGCTTGAGTCCACGGGTTTGGGACTACCCCAGGCAACATAGTGAGACCTAGTCTCAAAAAAAAAAAAAAAAAGCAGATTCATAATTGTGGGGGTGGGTATATTCCCGATCCTAACAGATGAACATAAGCAATATACTTGATAAAATATAAATGACATACATCATAAAATGCCCTGAACCTTATGACTGGTATATCAATTTACACAAGAGTAAAAATCATCACAAAATTATAAACATATGGCTATATAGTTCATTAGACAACTTTCAACTTTCTTGCCTCAAATCCAAACAAGTATTACCTTTTTTGTTTGGGGGGGTAGCATGGAGAGGGAGTATCAATAAAAAGGCAAAGAAACATTCACACAACGTCAAAAGTAAACAGTTTAAGTCAGGTTTTCAAAAGAATATATATGATTACGTATACACAATCTAGAATAGTTCTAGAACATACACAAGAAATTGTTAAATACTAATTGCTTCTGGATAAAGAACTTGGAGAACAAGAGAACAGAGTGAAGGGTGCCTAAGTTTTCATTCTGTTCTTTCTTTTTTTTGAGACTAGGTCTCACTATTTTTGCCCATGGAACCCCAGGCTCATGTTGCCCAGGGTACCATAGATTCAAGCAATCCCCAGGCTCAGCTTCCCAGGTAGCTGGGATTACAGGCACGTGCCACCATGCCCAGCTATTTTTTTTGGAACTAGGTCTCACTACGTGCCCCAGGTGGGACTCGAACCACAATCCCTAGTCCTGGCCACTTCATAGGCTGAAGCTTACAGGCATAAGCCACCGTGCCCGGCCCTTCACTGTGTACTTTCTTTTTTGTTTGGTTGGTTGGTTGGTTGGTTTTTTTTGAGACTAGCTCTTGTTATTTTTGCCTGTGGAACCCCAGGCTCTTGTTGCCTGGGGTACCATAGACTCAAGCAATCCCCAGCCTCATCTTCCCAAGTAGCTGGGATTACAGGCGCATGCCACCACGCCCAGCTATTTTTTTTGGAACTAGGTCTCGCTACGCAGCCCAGGCGGAACTCAAACCACAATCCCTAGCCCCGGTCACTTCATAGGCTGAAGCTTACAGGCACGAGCCACGGTGCCTGGCCCTTCACTGTGTACTTTCTATAGTTCTGAAATTTTCTCCATGTTTGTATATTACAGAGTGGAAAAAAAAACCCTCAGCCCCCAACCAAATGGGAGAAAATATTTGCTCACCATACAATGGCTAAGAGGCTGATATCAAAGATCTACTTTGATAAAACTTAACAAAGTAAATAACCAAATCAAAAAAATGGGCAGAACCAAAAAGACACTTCAAAGAAAAAATTCAGGCATATGAAAAATGTTCAATATCACTAAGAATCAGGGAAATGCAAATCAAAATAATGAGATACCACCTCACTCCAGTGAGAATGACCCACATTAAAATAAACTGGAAATAACAAATGTTGGAAAGGATATGGAGACAAAGAAACCCACTTAACTTTGCTGGTGGGATTGTAAACTAGTATAGTCACTACGAAAAGCTGTGTGGAGTGTCCTCAGAATACTAAATATGCTCTACTATATGACTCAGCAATTCTACTCCTGGAAATCTACCTGAAGGACACAAAAACACTGATTCGAAAGGAAACATGCACTCCTACATTTATTGCAGTACTATTTACAAAAGCCAAGATATGGAAACAACCCAAATGCACCAAAACAGACAAATGGATCAAAAAGTTGTTACATATTTTTTCAAAGGAATATTATTCAATCATCTAAAAGATAAAACGCATGCCATTTACAGCAACATGGATGGCACTGGAAGGGATTATGCTAGCTAAAATTAGGAAATGAAAGATAAATGTCAGAGGCTGGGCATGGTGGCGCATGCCTGTAGGTGGCAGCCTAGGAAGCCATGGCCGGGGCCGGAGATCATGGTTTGAGTCCCGCTGGGGGCGTAGGGAGACCTAGTCCCAAAAAATAGCTGGGTGTGGTGGCACGCACCTCTAATCCCAGCTACCTGGGAAGTTGAGGCTGGGGATTGCTTGAGTTGTGGTACCTTGGGCAACATGAGCCTGCGGTTCCACAGGCAAAAATAGCGAGACCTAGTCTCAAAAAAAAAAAAAAAGAGAGATAAATGTCAGGAGATGAAAGATAAATACCAGATGGTCGGTCTCACTTTTATGTGGAATATAGATAAAACGAAAGGACAAGAAACAGTCAAAACTAACAAGATGATTATAGAACTGATACATACAGCAAAGAGGGAGAGGGGCAAAACGGGAGAGAGGAATACAAGAGAATATGGTGAGATGGTGGTGGGAGAACTATGAGGACTACAACAGTGTAAGAGCAAAAAAATTTTTTAAATAAAAATTAAATTAAATTAAATTAAAAATTTCTCAGCCAGGAGCAGTGGTGCATGCCTTTAATTCCAGCCCTGGGAGGCTGAAACTAAGAATTACTTGCGTTCACGGGTTCGAGACTACCCCAGGCAACATAGCGAGACCTTGTCTCAAAAAATAGCTAGACATGGTGTTGCATGCCTGTAATCCCAGCTACCTGGGATGCTGAAGCTAGAGATGACTTGAGTCCCCAGGTTTGGGCAACATAGGGAGATTTAGTCTCTCTAAAAAAAAAAAAAAAAATTTCTTTCAGTGGAACTATAATTATTTACAAATGATATGATAATATATATAAAAAAACCATACTCTACTTATTTATTAGAAACAATAAATGAATATAAAAGGGGAGAAAAACAAATGAGTACAATAAAGTAGCAGGTTAAAAATCAACATACAAGGTGGGCATGGTGGTGGGCACCTGTAATCCCAGCTACCTGGGAGGCTGAGGCTAGGGATCACTTGAGTCCATGAGTTCAAGACAACCCTGGGCAACATAGCAAGACCTCGTCTCAAAAATATTTTAAAAATTAAGGCCGGGCATGGTGGCACATGCCTGTAAGCTTCAGCCTATGAAGCGGCAGGGGCTAGGGATCGCGGTTCGAGTCCCAGTCGGGGCAACACAGCAAGACCTAGTTCCAAAAAAAATATAGCTGGGAGTGGTGGCACACGCCTGTAATCCCAGCTACCTAGGAAACTGAGGCTGGGGATTTCTTGAGTCTCTGGTACCCCGGGCAACGAGAGCCTGCGGTTCCACGGGCAAAAATAGCGAGACCTAGTTTCAAAAAAAAAAACAAACAAAAAACAAAAAAAAATTTTTTAAATTAAAATTAAATTAAAAAAATAAAAATCAACATACAAAAATCTGTTGCACGTCTATATGCAAGTAATAAGCTAGAAGAAAAAGAAATTAAGAAAGCAATCCTGTTTATAATTCCATCAAAGAGAATCAAATACCTAAAAATAAATTAAACAAAGGAAGTGAAAGATTTATACAATGACTACTATAAGACATAGTCAAAAGATACAGAAGAAGACACAAAGAGATGGGAAGCTATTTCATGTTCATGAATAGGGAAAACTGCTGGGCACGGTGGCTCGTGCTTGTAAGCTTCAGCCTATGAAGCGGCCGGGGCTAGGGATCGCAGGACTCGTGGGGCTCATAGCAAGACCTAGTTCCAAAAAAATAGCTGGGCGTGGTGGTGCGCGCCTGTAATCCCAGCTACCTGGGAAGCTGAGGCTGGGGATTACTTGAGCCTGTGGTATCCCGGGCAACAAGAGCCTGCAGTTCTGCGGGCAAAAATAGCGAGACCTAGTCTCAAAAAAAAAAAAAAAGAATAGGAAAAACTAATATAACTATATTAATTGGTAATTTTACTAAAGGCAATATCCAATTGAATGTAATCACTATCAAAATTTCAATGCCATTTTTAAGAAAATAGAAAAAAAAACTACAATTTACACAGAACCACCAAAACAAAAAACAAAAGAACACTACATCAAAAAAAAGACCCAAATGCTAAACCAATCTAAAGAGAGGAAAAGTTACCTGACTTCAAACTACCCTACAAAAGCAACAGCAATTAAAACATTATGGTTCTGGAATAAGAACAGACACATGAAACAATGTAACGAACCGAACTTGAGGCCAGAAATAAAAGTACACATGTATCAATACTTAATCTATGATAAAGGAGCAATGCTGTACCACAGAAAAAGGAAAATGTCTTCAACAAATAAGAAAACTGAACAGACATTTAAAAAAGGGATGAAAATGGACTCTCTAACAGCACACACAACACACACACACACACAAACATCCCATCCCCACCAAAATCCAAATGGATTGAAAACCTGAATGTAAGACTCAAAACAGTAAAATACCTAAAAGAAAACACAGGTGACATATTCCATGATATCAGCCATTAGAGGTGTCATTAGGGACTTCTCTTTACCATCAGGACAATAAAAGCGAAAATATGCAACTGGGATTACACATCAGATTAAAAAGCCATCTGCACAGTGAAAGAAATTATCAGAACAGAGAGAAAGCCTACTTAACAGGAGAAAGTATCTGCACATTATGTATCTGATAAGTTAATATTCAAGATGTACAAAGAACAAGAAAACAAACAACCCAACTGAAAAATGGGTAAAATATCTGAATATATATTTCTCCAAAGAGGATATACAAATGGTCAAAAGGCACATGAAAAATGCTCATAATTACTTATTACTAATAAAATGCAAATCAAAGTCACAATGAGCTATCAACTGACATCTGCGTGAATGGCTTACCTCAAACTAGTAACAAGTTTTGGTGAGGGTATGGAGAAAAAGGAACCCTCAAACACTGTTGGTAGGAATGTAAACTAGTACAACTATTTCAGAAAAGAGTGTGGAACTTCTTCAAAAAACTAAGAATATGATACATCAACTGGGCATCAATCCTACAAATATAAAGTCACTAACTCACAGACCATATACACAACAATGTTTATTGTGCATTACTTACAATAGTTAAGATATGGAAACAATCTAACTCTCTACTGATACTGGATAAATAAGATGTAATACATACACACAATAGAATACTGTTCAGCTATAAGAAAAGAGATAAATTTTGCCAACTGCAGCAAAATTGAAGGAACTCAAAGGTAAGTGAAATAAATCAGGAGAGAAAAATAACTGATGATTTCACCTATGCGTGCAATATAAGGGAACAAAATAGATGAACAGACAAAACAAAATAAACAGATATTGACAAAAGAACTGAGGTTACAGTCCTCTTGAGGTTACAGATAGGGTTGGAGGTGTTTCAGCAAGGTTGAGAAGGGTTCCAATGGATAGACGTAGGTATTTGTGTAAAAAAAATTATAAGTAATTTTAAAAATAAAACAAACCACAAAAATTTCTCTGATCCAAATGTCTTGTGAGGGAATTTCAATCGATAGCACAGCATTCTTTCATTTAACCAACAATCTTTAATACTTTTTAGAATTAATAATGTCTAACATTTTAAAAACTAAATACAAATCACTTTTTTTTTTTGAGACTAGGTCTCAATATTTTGGCACGTGGAATCACAGGCTCCCGTTGCCAGTGGTACCAAGGACTTAAGCAATCCCTAGCCTCAGCTTCACAGGTAGCTGGGATTACAGGAACATACCACCACGCCCAGCTATTTTTTGGGGACTAGGTCTTTCTATGTTGCCCCAGGAAGGTCTCAAACCGTGATCCCCAGTCCCAGACATGACTCCATAGGCTGTCGCTTACAGGCACGCGCCACCGTGCCAGGATGCATTAATGTCTTTCATTGCTGTAACTCATACATACAAATTAAATAAAGTGAAAGGTGGTAGAATAGACTTTAATTATCCAGCCTAGCATAGGATAGTGGTAAAACAGATAATCCCTAAACAATGTTTACAAGGGGATATACGTTAATTGACCATCTTTTAGAAAATCACTAGGTTTCACTCAACACTGGTAAGCCTGTCTTAAACATTCCTTCTCTAGCACCTTAACATTCTTCCCCCACCAAGTTACTCCTGTCCTTATGATACAATTATGACCTTGCTTGAAAAAAATTCAATAATCTTCCTGCCTCTAACTACTTTCTATTCTTCCACGCCCGAAATGTTTTTAACCCTCCCTCTTTAATTTCACCATTTAATGTCTTTCTCTCAAAATACTTTCCTACATCTACTCTCAAATCAACAACCTCAAATATAAACTTTTCTTAGTCATCCTAATCCCTATCTCTCTTTTGTCATTTAATTTTAAATAAAATAACTTGTTCTTAAAACTCTGTTCAGCTGGGTGCGCTCATGCCTGTAATCCCAGCTACCTGGGAGGCTGAGGCTAGGGATCACTTCAGGCATGGGTTCAAGACTACCCTGGGCAGCATAGCAAGACCTAGTCTCTTTAAAAAAAAAAAAAAAAAAAAAAAACCTCTCTTCCCTCCCTTGACTTTTACTATTACTTCTCTAGTTCTTCCCTCTCTGACATTTTCTTCAACTCAAGGTTTTCTTCAATGGGCTGCTCTCCTCCCTTCCTGTTCCTTCCCATGAAGAATCTCAACTGACTGAACATTTCTGAGCTATAGTTCATCAAACTTCAGTCTCAGATTTTTCCTTGATGGTCCCAGTATAACCTCACATTCCACAAATGCAAAGCTGAACTCATTTTCAATCCCTCAAATACCTTTCCCATGAAGCTGTGGTATCAGCCTCTTTGTAATGTCTCTAAGATATACCTTTCTTCTCTATCCTTACTGCCAATACCCTAGATCCAGCCTTTATAAGATCTTAAGGGGTTGACAGAGGCTTTGTATTTGAAGTCCTGCTATTCTCACACAACAGAACCACATGTTTGCAAAATATTCTATTCTACTTCTTCCAAACAAACTATCAAATCCTACTAATTAATCCCTCAAGTTCCAACTCTTAATTATTGTATCACATACTCTAGCACTTAAAGACCTATACTGCTCCAGCAGAATTACGTTTATATCTTCAACTAGACTAGACTGTAAGTTTCCTTACAGAAATTTTTTTTCTTGGTTTTATATACCATCTACCACAAGTACTTTACCATGAAGCACTATCTTCAACTGTAAAGTTATTCCTCACTACTTCCAAGCAACTGCTACTATCATCAACCTCCTCTGCCTCTGCTACGTTCAAATTATTCTTGGCCTACAATCCTCCATGCCAGTATCCTGTCAGACTACAACTCATCCTCCAAGTCCAAAGGGTTATATCAACTCTGCAGAGCTTTTTCCAATGTTCCAGACAGTAATTTCTTTAAGCCATTACCCCTCCTCTACAAGTTCCATTTCTTGGATACTCAAATCACAAAAGGCCATAGTGAACTATAATTCACTAAAGGATGAGAGAAAGGAAAGCTAGGCTACAGAAGAGTATCTCGTTAACAGGGGAGAAGAATGTAATCCTCTCCCCGTCCCCCCCCCCATTTATAAAGTTACCCACACAAGCAGTCTGTTCCAATTCCATACCAAATTAGGATCCTCTTTCAGAAATACTGTGTTTCTATATTTACAAAGTCAAAAGTTATAAAAGCACTGCAGAGAATGCAGTGGCAGAGGAAATAGCAAACTAGTAACCACACAGAGCCTGCACAGTGGCTCGTGCCTGTAAGCATCAGTCTATGAAACGGCTGGGTCTAGGGATCACGGTCCGAGTCCCGCTCAGGGCAACACAGCGAGACCTAGTCCCAAAAAATAGCTGGGCGTGGTAGCACATGCCTGTAATCCCAGCTACCTAGGAAGCTGAGGTTGGGGATTGCTTGAGTCTGTGGTACCATGGGCAAAAATAGCGAGACCTAGTCTCAAAAAAAAAAAAAAAAAAAGTAACCACACAGAAAATGTAGCATAAAGACTTTTAGTATCTTACCTCCTTCTTCCTTGACTTCTTCACTAGGCTCTCCTAAGAGAGGATCCTTTACTAAAGATGAGAGATCACCTCTATCTTCCTGAGTATCTGGGCAGGGTTTGACAGTAATTTTCTTCCCTTTCCTTGAGCAAGCAGTCTGAAATTTTCCTTTACCAATGTGCATATCAACAGACTGAGAAGACTCCAAGGATGACAAGGTGATTCCCTGAGAGGCAGCCATATCAACAGCCTCTAAAACTGGTACATTTGTATCCTGGGTAACCACACAAGAGCTTGAAGATAGATCCTCCAGATCAGGCTGATTTCCTGCACCCTGCACAGACTGTACTTCAAGGCCAGCTGCTCCATCATGAACGGGACCCCAGGACAGTGACATGGACACCAAGTCTTTAACCTGGTCAGACTCTGGTTTAACAGCTGACTCTAAGTCTATATCATCTTCCTCCTGGTTGTCCTCCTGCTGTGGAGACTCTGTCACTGTTGTTCTTCTCTTCTTACAGGGCAACATTTTAAAAGCCCCACTTGTGTTCCATCCTGAAAGGATAAGCACCAAACCTTAGCTCTTTCCTATTAACAATAAAAACATTTCCGCAAACATTTTCACTTATTATGTTCATTCATGAACATAGAACTTCATACCAAATGCAAAATTTTTCTTAGATGAGTGAATTAACCTGTTTCCTCAATTAAGAAAAATGTATTTTTACTGCATATAGCTGTAAGAATTAAATAGTACATTACTAATAATAGTTAGTCATTATTATTACCCTCAGGGAGGTAGACTAGGAACAAACTATGTAATCAAACTGTTTGGACTTAGTTTCCCAATCAGTTTCTCCTAGCTTCATAAATTTGTATAAGTTACTTAACTTGAATCTCAGTGTCTTTAGTCATCATTTAGATTTCAATTTTTTCCTGGGCCGGGCTCGTGTCTGTAAGCTTCAGCCTATGAAGCAGCCGGGGCTAGGGATCGCGGTTCGAGTCCTGCCTGGGGCCCATAGCGAGACCTAGTTCCAAAAAAATAGCTGGGCGTGGTGGTGCGCTCCTGTAATCCCAATTACCTGGGAAGCTGAAGCTGGGGATTGCTTGAGTCTGTGGTACCACGGGCAACAAGAGCCTGCGGTTCCACAGGCAAAAATAACAAGACCTGGGCACAGTGGCTCGTGCCTGTAAGCTTCAGCCTATGAAGTGGCCGGGGTTAGGGGTCACGGTTGGAGTCCCGCCTGGGGCACGTAGAGAGACCTAGTTCCAAAAAAATAGCTCGGCGTGGTGGTGCGCACCTGTAATCCCAGCTACCTGGGAAGCTGTGGCTGAGGATTGCTTGAGTCTGTGTTACCCCAGGCAACATGAGCCTGCGGTTCCATGGGCAAAAATAGCGAGATCTAGTCTCAAAAAAAAAAAAAAAAAAAAGACCTAGTCTCAAAAAAAAGCAAAAAATTTTTTCCTGCATCATTAGATAGTAATTTAATGGATTGTAAATGTTTGTTATTTTATTTATTTGTTTATTTATTTATTTATTTGTTTGTTTGTTTATTTATTTAGAGCTAGGTCTCGCTATTTTTGCCCGTGGAACCGCAGGCTCACGTTGCCCGTGGTACCACAGACTCAAGCAATCCCCAGCCTCAGCTTCCCAGGTAGCTGGGATTACAGGCGTGCGCCACCACGTCCAGCTATTTTTTGGGGACTAGGTCTCACTACATGCCTCTGGCAGGACTCGAACCACGATCCCTGGCCCCAGCCGGCCATGGCTTCCTAGGCTGCCACCTACAGGCATGCACCACCATGCCCGGCCTAAATGTTTGTTATTATTGTTTCAAGAAAGATATTGCCATGAACAGGAAAAATCCAAAAGCAAGGTGTAGTTGTTCAAAAAGGTTAGATAAAATTACCAGAACTGTTGTATTGAAAACAAGGGAAAGATTCTTACTGTTCTCTATACTGTTATTTCTGGATTCTTGGTTCCCACCCCAATTATCACAAAATTAAATTGGAGGGTATCTTCTTTCATATTCTTCCAGCACCTGTCTAAAGACCTCTTTATTTTACTACCACTTTTGTGATTGGTTGTCTGTCTCCTTCCCATCTTCCTCCTCCAACACTATGAACTTATTGGGGAAAAGATTCTTTCAACTAGACCCTCTGGTACTTAGCAGTATCTGCCCTACTGTGGAAACCCACTGAATGCTTCCTGCATAAACAATGAAGGAAGTCCAGTGAGTGTTCCCAAAATAAACCAAGGACATGAACTTCTATTCTGTGCTTTTAAGAAGCATTTGGATTAAGAGTTAAGCATTATGTGGAAACTAATTGCATCTTTCTACCCAGGAGAAAAACTTTACTCTTAATAAAAATAGGCTCAAATTTAAAATATGTTGCATTATGTTACAGTGAGTTATTTATCACTGATGACGTTCAAGCAAAATCTGAACGCAACAGATGAAAGCTCAATATAGAGAACTGAAAAACAATGTTCCTTCTAGGAGTCTGAACTATAAGGTTAGTTTGAAACCTCCCTAATTAAATTTCTTCAGGACACCAGGACTCCCCAAACCAATGGAATCCTTATATCGGTAATTAAATCTCAATAAATAAAACGCAGTTGATGCCCGTGACAGAGGAAGGTAAGTGGGTAAGAAACCAGGTGAGAATAGCTTAGGAGTCCTCCATTTCACAAATCAATCACTGAGGCGAAGGGAAACAAAAAAGAGCTACTATTCAGTCATGCTGCAGGAATTGGCTCCAGGAAATTCAAAGAGCAGTAGCTCTAACGAAGACCCCCTCCTCTTTGGAAACTGGAGTCAGACCAACAGGATGAATGAATGCAAATCGGGAAGCAGTCCCACCAAGGTCCGACTGGAAAAAGTTCAAAAAAGAGTGTGAACTGCGCGTCACCTCGCGCAGTGAGCTGGCCCAAGCCCCCGCTCCCACTTAGACACCTTCACACCCTCCTGTCATGAACCCCGCTCCAGCCCTCAGCCCCCGGCCCAGCCCTCAGCCACGACCCCTCAGCCTGGCCACGCTTTGCCAGGACAACCCTCTCCCAGCTGCCGCCGTCCGCCCAGTGCACAAGATCCAGTGCCCCTCACCAGCTGGTCTGATCCCGCGGAAACTCAGCTTCTGAGCCACCGGAAGTCAGCCAGCGATAGCGACAGACGTGCGCGCCCCCGAGTCGCGGTACACTGGCGTCAGGAAGTCAATGAGCATGCGCCAACCACAAGCCGCCATCCTATCTCAGGGCGAAACGAAGCCACGGAGCTCCTGCATCAGTTATTGGCAAAAAAATTTAAAGACGATGCTTGGCTTTTTATGTCTGGCCTCGGGGCTGTCCTACTCAAACTTGAAGACTAAGACTGAGTGATTTCGTTAGCCAACTATAATCTTCGCTGTGAGACACAAAATACCGAGCCAAGGAAATGAAGAATTCATAAAATTTCAGAAAGAGGAATCTGGGTTACAAAAGTGCAGTTTCCTGAACAAAGGTAACGCAATCATGGATGCAGTTTAGAGTAATTATATCTGTAGAAGACTGCATTTTACAAAATGCCTTCACATTATCATAGGTGTTTTGATCTTCACAATAAACCCTATTAGACAATGGGTAGCATCACATCTTCCAGTTTATACAGGACACATTTCTAGGCTTAGCTAGGAAGGTGATTTTACAAAGACACATAGTTATCAGGAGGAATCTAATCTCCTAATTTTAGCTTTTTGTCCACTGATCCAGTACCCAGGAAGGTGGCTAGGGCATATATTCTATAATTCAATACATGTGTTTTGAATGAATGACTCCATATAATTATGTTTTTTCCATTTTCCAGAAGGATGTCAAGACTGGAAAAATGCTTTCAATTTTTTAAAGTTTATAAGTGAGCCAACTATTTATGCATTTAAAAAAGTCATTTGACCTGAGCCAGTCTGTAAACAGAATCCAACAAAGTATCAACCAAAATGAAGGGTGAAACTGATGGAAGCATGAAAATAATCTCCCTAGTATCATTCTAATTTGAATCACACTAACACTTGGAATTTCATTTGTGTCCTCCTTTGGACACTACAGAATACACCATATCAATTGGTTCTGGTACTTTGCCACCCCTATCTCTTTCCAGCTTCCTAAACAGCCCTAAGCACTTATTCTAGTTAACTTTGACCCTCATTAGTCTTAAAAAAAAAACAAAAAACAAAAAACAAAACTTTAACTTACACATCACAAGACCGGGCACGGTGGCTCATGCCTGTAAGCTTCAGCCTATGAAGCAGCCGGGGCTAGAGATCGCGGTTCGAGTCCCGCCTGGGGCCCGTAGCGAGACCTAGTTCCAAAAAAAAAAATAGCTGGGCGTGGTGGCACACGCCTGTAATCCCAGCTACCCGGGAAGCTGAGGCTGGGGATTGCTTGAGTCTGTGGTACCTCAGGCAACGAGAGCCTGCGGTTCCACGGGCAAAAATAGCGAGACCTAGTCTCAAAATAAATAAATAAACAAACAAATAAATAAATAAACAAATAACTTACACATCACAAAATCCATCCTTCCAGGTGTACAATTAAAAATTTTTAATAAAATTTCAGAGTTGTGTACCATTACCAGGTTTCATCAAGAGCTTCAGAAATTTAAGAAAGCTTTCATTATAACCTTTAGGAGTCTCAGAAATATATAACAAAACGACAATTGATATTGAATGCAGGTAGTATAAAATCCTGTTTTTCAAAAATCCTGGGTTTCTCTCACCTAGAACATTCTGCAGCTTTTCTAAGCCCTGGAAACCAGAATCACAAGATCTTTAGACTCTCCTAAGACTGTACCTACACTTTCTCACTCAGGCCTCCGGGTTTTCACCAATGGCAAGTCGGCCAGTGGGCGGGGCCTCATTCTCAGGAAGTCTGGATGGAGGGAGGGGTCACCTCCGGAGAGCTTCCGGAAAGGGGCAGGGCCTGCCTTCCGGTACTTTTCGGACAGAGGCGGAGTCTTCTGACGAGGAAGGTTCGGAAGAAGGCGGAGCTTACCTCGCATCAGGACCAGTCTGGCTGCACCTGCATCTTTAGCTCAGAGCATCCCTGGAGCATCTTAAGAGGAGACCGCAGCTGGCAGTCAGGGGTCAGACCGTCGCAGGAGGTGTCCACCAGATACCTTCTCCCTCCCCTGACCTAGCGCTTTGCAAGCGGGGGTCTCGGTATTGACCCAGGGTTCCCAGAGTTGGCTGACCATTGCAAAAGCATTTATAGCAATAAGCTTTTGATTACGACATGGCCGAGATCACCAATATCCGACCTAGCTTTGGTAAGTAGTTTCGGGCAAACTAAGCCTAGGGTAGTCGAAACCGTTGCAAAGTCAAGGGAGCACAGTGACTGGGCAGAGAGTGAAATCCTGTCCTTCAAGAGCCAACCCGTCTAAAACGGGCCTGTGGTGGTGGGTAGTGGGCAGTGGAGAGCTCCTGGTCTTGAGCTGTGGGCTGCAGAGGCTAGCAAGGCCAGAGCCACATTGAGGGTGGGGAGGGTCAGGATGCTAAAACCTTGTGTATTGCACCGTCAGCACTGCTGGACATGTGAGAAACAGCGAGTTTGCAGAGGATGCGAACCCCTCCTTCTGGGGGAAGAGAGGTGGGGTAGGCCGAGCCCTCCCCCTTGGGGCTCCAGGGCGGTGCCCCTTCCTCCCCCTCCCACTACTCAGGGCTGCCGGGGAGGGAGGTGGAAAGGGGGATGGGGCATCAAGATGGCAGCTTCGAGACTGTGGGATGTGTGGCTGGCAGCCAAGGGAGGCAGAGGCCTCTGGGGAAAGAGGGTGAGGGGGTGGGGAGCAAAAAGGAAACCACTCCTTAAGCTGGTCAGCTGGATGCTGTTGGCTGGAAGGAAACGTGAACCCTGCAAGTTCTATTCTGCATCGTAATGGTGGGGTTCGTCTGATGCTACCAAATGGCGCTTGGCGCTGCTGGGCAGAGGAATGACGTGATGTCTATTTCTGGGCCTCCTGACAGCGCCTAGACTCTCCTTCCCGGGTCTTTGTTCCCTGTTTCCCTGGGCTGGTTTTTCAAAATGGGTAACTCACCCGCGCTGGTGCTGGCAGGGGCCTGATCCAAGCCAGAGGGGGAGGGGCAAGAGCTGGGGGGTGGGGGGAAGCTGCTTTGTGTACCAGATAAAGCATTACGTCACCTCGGAGCTGCTGGTCCCCGACACAGCTTTATGGTCTCCAAGATCAGTTACACTCCCTAGAGCAGAGTGTAGTGGGAAATAGGGAAGAAGACAAGAAAGAAAAGCTTGATAAGTTAGTTTTTTTCCTCTTTCAGGATTCCTCCAGAATGTGCTAGCATAACAAACTTCTTGTGCTATGCTTTCCTGGTCCAAAAAGAAAAAGAAAAAAATTTTACTGCTTATCTCTCCTACAGTTCTAACTAGGAAAAGTCCATGAGTGTTGCTGTCAGCCTTGGGTTCCTTCGTATCCTTTATTTATTTGTTTTTTTTTTTTTTTTTTTTTTGAGACTAGGTCTCACTATTTTTGCCGGTGAAACCGCAGGCTCTCCTTGCCTGAGGTACCACAGACTCAAGCAATTCCCAGGTAACTGGGATTACAGGCGCATGCCACCACGCCCTGCTATTTTTTGGAACTAGGTCTCACTACCAGCCACAGGCGGGGCTCGAACCGCAATCTCTAGCCCAGGCCACTTCATAGGCTGAAGCTTACAGGCACGAACCACCTACGTATCCTTCAAAAGATTCTATAACTCAGATAATTCAGAAGTTTTGAACATCAGAACTCCAGTATTTAGGGTGGGGCCACAACCCAGCTATGAAATGGCTTTTCTCATTCTGGAATTAAAGGTTTATGGCAATAGAAGGAACCCAATGTGCTCTAGTCCTTCAACATCAGGAGCCATCAAATCAGGGAAAGTTTCCGGAAAACAGATCTTCACACCCTTTAACTACTTGTTCCCACTGACTTGCCTAGGCTAGTTCTTGATAGTATTTCTTCCTTCCACCTCACTTTCTACATCTCTATTCTTTGAGTCCTATATTTCCAAAATGGAAGTTTCTCTATGATCATGTGAGCACCCCTTTTTTTCTTCTTGCCCTTTCTTTTTCTTTTTATGCCTTGTTTCCAACACTCTTTTCTCTAACTTTGGTTCCAGTACCTTGGAAAAGTAGAAAAAGATGATGTGGAGCATAATACAGCAGGAAGATTAATTAATGGAAAGAGAAAAAAATTATCAGCCTTTTACATGTTGCATACTATTTAAAACTTACAAATATCCTCTGGTGTAGGCACTATTGTGTATATATATTTGCCAGATGATGAAAATGAAGTTCAAGGAGATAAAATAACAACTAAAGTCAAGCTAGTGAGGATTGTGCCAAGATTTAAGACAATATCCATTTGAAGCCAAAGTTCATTCTCATTCCACTGTATTACACTGGCCTGTTTGACAAAAGCGGTTATTTCAGTCAAGGATGTGTCAGTGGTAGGTCTGATCAGACAAAGACCAGAGGTGTCCTGTGAGTCTTTAGACCTGCACAGAGGTCTCACTTCTAACTTAGCCATAACTTACAGTGTACGTCAAGTGCCATAGCTCTTGAAGGTATACTAAGCCAACACCCAAGTATCCTTGACCTTGGAAGACAAAAAAAAAAAAAAAAAATGAGTAGCGTGGATCAGTACAATTTATAGTTACTTTCAAACACTCTAATCTAATCATTAGTTCCAACTTTCTTTTCCCACCAAACTTTTGACCAAAGTAAGAAAGGCTCTGAGGAAGCCAGGCACGGTGTCATGTACCTGTAAGCTTCAGCCTATGAAGCAGCTGGGGCTAAGGATTGTGATTCGAGTCCCACTCAGGTCAACACAGCGAGACCTAGGCCCCAAAAAATAGCTGGGTGTGGTGGCACACGCCTGTAATCCCAGCTACCTGGGAAGGTGAGGCTGGGAATTGCTTGAGTCTGTGGTGTCCTGGGCAATGTGAGCCTGCAGTTCCACGGGCAAAAAATAGCGAGACCTACTCTCAAAAGAAAAAAAGGCTCTGAGTTTCAGTATCTTTGATTTTTCTGGTTTTATGGTTGGATGTAGAAAAAGAGGCAACAGTTAGCAATGCTAAAATCAAGAAGAAAGGAAGGTAAAAGTGAAGGAAAGCGCATAAATAATTCACAAATGGGTTCATTTATTTCTCTTGTTTTCCTTCTATCTTCCTGAAAGGTGAGAAACCTGTCTTACCCAATACACTTCCATTTCCTAACAGTATAAGGCGAGACCCTGCAAACAGCAGTGGTTACATCAAGATCACACAGAGTAACTTTAGGGTAAAGCCAAAAGAATCACCTAGATGTTGCCCTATCTGTGTACCTTCAGTTCTGCCTTTCAAAAATAAACCTGTCTTCCCAATTTCCTCTTCCCATAGAGATGATCAGTGTTGACTTTTGCTAATCACTAACAAGCAATTTTCAGGAAAGTCCCTGATTGGTGATTGGAGTGCCACTTATTCAGATTGTATCCATTCTGACTTACAATTGAATCTAACTAGTTGTCCAAACATTTACTGATGCAAGAGACTCAATGTTTCAGTGGTGAAATTGGTATTCCTTCTGCCTCCCCATAAGGAGTTTATCACCAAGGCTGCCCGCATTTTGTGAAACGGTTCCTTAACAGCTCTTACTTCACTTAATATTCTGAGAATAAAGACTAATATCAATATTCTATTATAGTGACATGTCAAGTGACATAGTCACTTTGATTTATTTTATTACTTATTTTCTTATCAGTATTATTTTAAAATGTAAACTTTTCTCCTCTTACCTAGTCCAAACTTTCACAGACCCATAGAATTTGAGCATAAGGTAGAAAGAACTTAAGAGACATTTAGTTTAGTTAGTACCTGCCAGGAGGAAATTCCTATTAGTCTGTGTATATCCAATGCACAACCTCTGTTTTAAATATTTCAATTGGAGATGCACTTCCCTATGAACTGATTTGATTGGTATAAGGTGATAATAATAATAGTAATAATAATTTGACTCTGTAGGCATGGTGGCACACACCTGTAATCCCAGCTACTCGGGAGGCTGAGGCTAAGAATCACTTGAGTCCACAGGTTCGAGACTACCCTGGGCAACATAGTGAGATCTAGTCTCAAAACAAACAAACAAACAAAACTGACTTTTTATTGAGTCAAAATCTTTCTTCCTGTAGCCTGTAGGCACTGGTGCTGGGCCTATTCTCCAAAGTAAAATCAAATCACTCTTCCATCAAAATGCCTTAAATAATTGTAGAAAGTTATTATTTCAATACCATTCAGCTACAGTTCCTTTGATTTATCATTTGATATGGTGTCTAGTTCCTGATCATCTGATCATCCATAATGTAGAGACACTGTGGTTTCAGGCTGACCAGGGTTTTTTGTGTGTTGTATTGTTGAGAAAAATCTAGAGACAACTTAATTGCTTGATGGGGGGCAGGGTGCACTTAGGTATTCTTGGTGAGCCAGGTCCTCTTCCTGTCCACCACAACAGGCCTCTCACAGGATGGCACTGGTTCTGCAAGTAGCCACAATGTGCACATCTAGGAAGTACTTCTTACAGATCGTGTGCGGATGAGGGTGGCTGTGTGTTCTTGTTGATGGTGGCCTGCATGTAGGAGGTGACGGCCTTCTGTTGGATGAAACTCTCTTTCATGATTGCCACCTTACCTTTGCCATGGCTAGCCAGCACCAACAGCCTTGCAGGCAATCAACCATGCTTAGCAGAAGGAATTGCAGGCCGGATGCGGTGGCACACACCTGTAATCCCAGCACTGGGAGGCTGAGACCAGGAATCGCTTGAGTCCCTGGGTTCAAGATTACCCCAGGCAACATAGCGAGACCTAGTCTCTAAAATATAGCTTGGATTGGTGGTGCACACCTGTAATCCCAGCTACCTGGGAGGATGAGGCTAGGATCACTTGAATCTGTGGGTTTGGGACTACCCTGGGCAATATAGTGAAATCTAGTCTCTAGAAAAGAAAAGGAAAAAAAAAAAAAAAAGGAATTGCAGGCCTTGAGATTATTGGGTTCAGTGCTGTGTGACTGCTTGTTCCTCCTGATGAAGAAGTGAGAGCAGGTCCACATGACTATCACTGTAGGTGTGCAGACGTGACTGTAGCTCCAGAGTTTCACTGTGGAGGCAGGTGAGGGAAAGAGCCAGACCAGGGTTTAAATCCCATCACTTGACATTTGCTGCTGTCCCAGTTGTAAAGAGGGAATCTTTTTTTTTTTTTTGAAACTAGGTCTTGCTATGTTGCCTGGGGTGTCCCAATCCCACAGATTTAAGCGATCCCCAGCCTCAGCCTCCCAGGTAGCTGGGATTACAGGTGCCCACCACTGTGCCAGACTGCTTTTTCAAGACCAGGTCTTGCTATGTTTCCCGGGATAGTCTTGAACCCATGAACTCAAGCAATCCCTGACCTCTTGCCTCCCAGCACTTGGATTACAGGCATGTAACACCACACCCGGCTTAAAGAGAGAATCTTAATGCTACCTATTCATGAGTTACTTGATTCAGAGAGTGAAAGCTCTAGTACAGTTCCTGGCTAGGGCACAATGTACACCAAAATATAGCTTTTTTTTTTAATCCAGGTCTTGCTATTTTTTGCCCGTGGAACCGCAGGCTCTCGTTGCCCAGGGTACCACGGACTCAAGCAATCCCCAGCCTCAGCTTCCCAGGTAGCTGGGATTACAGGCAAGCGCCACCACGCCCAGCTATTTTTTTGGAACTAGGTCTCGCTACGGGCCCCAGGCGGGACTCGAACCGCGATCCCTAGCCCCTGCCACTTCATAGGCTGAAGCTTACAGGCATGAGCCACCGTGCCCAGCCAAAATATAGCATTTTTAAAATTACTGTCAATGCTAAACAGAACACTCTGCGTGTGTTGTGACCAAAACAGATGAAACCTAACACCCTTTCTCTGATCTGGTCATTGTTTTCATAGATACTTTGGCATTAGCCTAATTATACTCCAAGTTTGTAGTTACCTAAACTCAGTTATTTTTACTCAAAGTTGTCATTGTCTATTTAAATAAGTTTTGGTGTCACTAATATATGTATGATCCTTATCCTCTTTCTTTTCATCTGTAGATGCTGTTTTGAATTTATTAATTGAAAAAAAAAGTTTACTAATTCACTTGTTCTCAATGCCGTGAACACTTTTTTCTCTGTACACTTATTATGTATCAAATGATTCTGGGACTTGGGGACATAGCTGTCAACAAAACAAAGTCACAATCCTTAGCAAGTCTATCTAGTGAGGGAAGATAGACAAATGAATGCATATCAAGGGTAATAACAGTTATGAAGAAAAACAAGTGTAGGGGTGGGTAAAAAAGGTCAAACTTTTAAATAGCACCACTTTACTAAGAAGGTGACACGTAAGCAAACATCTGACATTTTCCAGTCTCTATTTCTTCCTATTTAAAATACTTGTATGGAAGTTTGGAACACATTTTAAAAGTACTTAGACCCAGAGTCCTACTTTTTATCACTTATCTACTTTTAGCACCCTACCAAAACCATCCAACTCACCTCCCCATTGTTGGACCCTATGTTCAATCAGGCAGTTATGCAGACCCACTGTGTGCAAACACTGTACTGGATGCTGTGGGATGATCTTCTGAAAATATACATAACTCATGTCTTCATGTAATAGTTGAGATAAATGAATTCCTATGTAAAAAGGTGATCTGATAATACTTCCAGAACAACTTTATGTGAAAACAAAATCAAGATAAGCAAATGAAGTCCACAAGTGCTAAGGGAAGTCTAAGAAAAGAAGAAGGGCTGAGGTGGGGCACTGCAAAAAAGTCTTCCCAGAGAAGATAAATATTTCATCCAGATTTGATGGAATGAATAGCTATAGATTAGTTGAAAGGAAGGGGAGAAGTGCATAAGCCCAGACGAGCAACTTTTGCTTTGGAAGCTGGATTGCCGACTAGCATGACTCCAGCAGAGGCCCTGTCGTTGGGCGTTCTGGGCAGGAGGTGAGGTGCATCTGTCTAACATTATCTCTGATCTTTACTCTCAGATGTTTCGCCAGTGGTGGCTGGCCTCATTGGGGCCTCTGTGCTGGTGGTGTGTGTCTCAGTGACTGTCTTTGTCTGGACATGCTGCCACCAACAGGCAGAAAAGAAGCACAAGACCCCACCATACAAGTTTATTCACATGCTCAAAGGCATCAGCATATACCCAGAGACCCTCAGCAACAAAAAGAAAATCATCAAAGTGCGGAGAGACAAAGACGGTCCTGGGAGGGAAGGAGGACGCGGGAATCTGTTAGTTGATGCAGCAGAGGCTGGCTTGCTGGGCCAAGCCAAGGGTCCCAGGGGACCCAGCTCTGGATCTTGTGTGGACCAGTTACCCATCAAAGTGGACTATGGGGAAGAACTGAGAAGCCCCATGGCAAGCCTGACCCCTGGGGAGAGCAAAACCACTTCTCCATCATCTCCAGAGGAGGACATCATGCTAGGATCCCTCACCTTCTCAGTGGACTATAACTTCCCGAAGAAAGCCCTGGTGGTGACAATCCAGGAAGCCCATGGGCTGCCAGTGATGGATGACCAGACCCAGGGCTCTGATCCCTACATCAAAATGACCATTCTTCCTGACAAGAGACATCGGGTGAAGACCAGAGTGCTACGAAAGACCCTGGACCCTGTGTTTGATGAGACCTTCACCTTCTATGGCATTCCATATAGCCAGCTGCAGGACCTGGTGCTGCACTTCCTTGTCCTCAGCTTTGACCGCTTCTCCCGGGATGATGTCATTGGGGAGGTCATGGTGCCGTTGGCTGGAGTGGACCCCAGCACAGGCAAGGTACAACTGACCAGGGACATCATCAAAAGGAACATCCAGGTGAGGATGAGGGTGTTGGAGATGGTTGGCAGGTTGGGGAGGGGGCAACGGGACAAATGGAAGTGGGGAGGAAATAGGGTAGGTGGCAAGAGAGCTATGGTGAGGAGGTTCTTGGCTAATAAGGATAGGTAATAGAGGAATAAGACAGAGGGCCTTGCAGGTTAGAGTTCTTCCAAGAAGCCACTCCTGAATAAAGAGGAACAGGTGTCTCCTGAAATTTCACTTAGCAGTTGGCATCCTGAAGCTGCCTCTGGTTTGCTTGAAGCAGGTTGCCCCATCAGTCCTAGATCCTCATCATATCAGGTTTTTTTTTTTTTTTTTTTTGAGACTAGGTCTCGCTGTTTTTGCCCGTGGAACCGCAGGCTCTCGTTGCTCGGGGTACCACGGACTCAAGCAATCCCCAGCCTCAGCTTCCCAGGTAGCTGGGATGACAGGCGCGTGCCACCACGCCCAGCTATTTTTTTGGAACTAGGTCTCGCTACAGGCCCCAAGCGGGACTCGAACCGTGATCCCTAGCCCTGGCCGCTTCATAGGCTGAAGCTTACAAGCACGAGCCACCGTGCCCGGCCTTCTCATCATATCAGGTATATGGTGGTTCATTTCTTCGCCAAAATAGTGTGATCTCCCTCCAGTGAACTTTTCAAAGCTGAGGAGCTGTGAAAGTAGTTCAGTAATTTCCCCCTCTAAATCCCTTTTCTAAACATAGGGGTATAATGATGTCATTCATATGTTTTTTAATAACATTTCCTGCATGCTACTTCATGAGTTGCTTCACCATCTGAGCCCAGTCTTTATCACAGGTTCCCTTCTCAGAGGCCTTCTCCCCCTCCCTGTTTGCACTGGAAGAAGGATGAGAACCCTCCAACCTGCCTTGTCCTCACTGGACCTGCCTTTGTTCTAGAGTTGTAATTTTAGGGATTCAAGAAATGTGCCCCCTAGCCCCACTAGTTTATTCATTTCTCCCACAACTAGAGAGAGTGTTGTTCCACCATTAAGCACTTGAGCTCTGACAGCCCAGCTTCCCATTCCAGCTATAACATGGTGGGTTATGTAACTTTTCTGCAAAATGGAGCTGATGTTACCTCCGTAAGGGTTATGAGGATTAAATGAGCTCATGTACCTAACTGCCTTTGGGCAGTTTTTACTTCATTGAGAGAGACTGTCTTGGCAATTACTGCATCACGAGTATGAGAAGTGGTATAAAAGAAGGTGTTGACACTTTAAGCTTAGGTTTTGATTCCTTTTTAATGCTGTATGTATGTGGTTAAGAGCAAGAGCTTTAAAGTCAAATCTCAGTTTGAATCCAAATTCTATCATTTAAATGACCATGGACAAAACTGCATGGCTGGGCTGGGAACGGTGGCTCATGCCTGTAAGCTTCAGTCTGTGAAGCGGCCGGGGCTAGGGACCACGGTTCAAGTCCCGCCAGGGGCCTGTAGTGAGACCTAGTCCCAAAAAAATAGCTGGGCGTGGTGGCATGCACTTGCTACATGCCCCTGGCAGGACTCGAACCATGACCCCTGGCTCTGGCCGTGACTTCCTAGGCTGCTGTTTACAGGCATGCACCACTATGCCCGACCTTAAATCTGTTTCTTATATGAATTAAGGTGATGAATTTCCATCGTCCCTCACACATAGTAAGCCTTCAGTACACTGTAACCACTATGTTATTGCTATTAAATTTTTTCTATTTTCAGTAAAGTTTGATTTATGGGAGATATGTGTGGTTTTAAAACATATATATTTTGTTTTGGCAAAGTAGAAGAGAGAACTGAATCAGTGGAGAGAGGGGCCAGAAATTCAGAAAGAATATCAGTAAAAACATATGGACAGCTCCCAGAAAGAGTTCCACCTATAGGTGCCATACTCATCTTTGAAACTTTTTCCATCTGCCAGGAAGGGAACTAGACTAGAATCAGTGAGAGGGCCAGGAGACTCGGGAATGGACAGAAGAGGCTTCCAAGGCAGCAGTGCTGAATGTGCATCAGCTACTAGGGTAAGGTTTGACTACTAGAGAAGGTTACTGGCCCCAGCAGGAAGGGGAGGCAGGTTGTTGTCCCCTAGAGACATCATCTTAACTTCTCTGCTAGGTAGCAGGCACCTGTCATGCCTTATCTCTACATCTTAGTGGCCTTTGAAGTCCAAGAATTTTGAAGAGTAATAGATATTTGGTCAGGGCATAAACACTGGTCCAGTGCTGGGATATAATGAGACATGCTAGAATCCAAGACAGCATGGGTTCTTGTACCCTCTGAAGTTGAAGTCATAAGGCTGGATGAAACTGCAGACAGCAGTGACCTGCTTCATCCCTTTGTATCCCTTCCTTTCCCCCCATCTCTTTTCTTCAGGGTCCTATCAGTCTCTTCCCCAGCTTCCTTCCTCCCTATACAGCAGCTCCAGAGGTCAGCTCCCAATCTTCATCAGACTCTCCTTGCAAAGGGGATCCTTGCCAACACCATCCCTGCAGCCCCAGTCCTGATAAAGCCACCAACTAGACAGCCTTCCCCAGACAGCTCATGCACTCATAGGCCAAGGCTAAGAGCAGAGGATGGCTCTGTGCCAAGCTGTAGTTGGCAAGAGATTGGCAAGGAAAGGGAATGATTTGGACTGAGAACAAAACAGTCTAAAATCCAGGCGTATAGACAATGGCATTTGCTAAACTGCCAGGGGCTTTTGGCAAGAGCCAAATTTCTTTCCACTTTATTAGCTCCCTTCAGGAGGGAGAAGCTAGGGCTGGGATCCTGCATAATATATCCCCTGGGAAAGGCCCCACACCATCACCTCCCAAGGCTTCCTAAGTCTGTTTTCCCCACTCAGCGCCTGTAGGCAGAGCTGTGTTCCATCCTGAACTGTGATTATCATTTCCCTCCTTGACTCATCCCCACAATTGCCTAGCAGCATAGCCTAGTCAATTATTTTTTATTCCATCCATTTCATCATCTAACTGTGGATCTTAGTCTCCTTCTAGGTTAAATCATGAAGGCTAATGGTTTTTGTGAGAACACTCTTAACTCTTACGAATACATAAGGCTATAAGAAGTATTCAAAATTAATTATTTTTTTTAAATCCAAAATATTTTTAATAACAAGGCAGGATCCAGGGTTAGTTCTTGTCAAAATTAATCCTTAAGCTGGACACAGTGGTGTGTGCCTGTAAGCAGCAGCCTAGGAAGCTGTGGCGGGAACTGGGGAGCATGGTTCAAATCCTGCCTGGGGCAACTTAGGGAGACCTAGTTCCAAAAAAAATAGCTGGATGTGGTGGTGCTCACCTGTAATCTCAGCTATCTGGGAAGCTAAGGCTAGGGGTTGCTTGAGTCCGCAGTACCCCTGGCAACATGAACCTGTGGTTCCATGGGCAAAAATAGTGAGACCAGGTCTCAGCAAAAAAAAAAAAAATCAATCCTTAATTATTAGTAAGAGAAGGCCACAGTATAAACTTTTTTTTTCTCACAGTATAAACTTCATAATGCCCCAGATCTGAGTTCAACTTTATAACTAGCTTTTTGTCTTTTTGCTCTTTGTTGTTGTTTTAAGCAGCAGCTGTTTTTTTAATCCCGAATATTTTATTCATGTAGAAATAAAGTGAACTTGCATTCCATAATAGATCCCTCCCAACAGAAGGAAGGCAGTGCAGAGAAGGCTGGGGTATAAAGAAGAGACAGTGGGAAAGAAGTGGCTTAGAAACATAGAGTTGTTAGATTCCTCCTAATTTCTCCAGGTCACTGTTTTCCAAAACATTTCCTGTCTTTTCACAGCCAGCTCTGCTGTTGATGACCTGGGACAATGGTCATGGGAATAAGAAAATTCTTAAAATCTCAGAATTACAAGAGACCTTAAAGGTCACCCAGTCTACCAAAAGGGATTAAAAAGAAAAGGAGAAAAAGGAATGTCCATTTTCCAGAAACAATAGACAAACTATAAAGAAAGTTGCTATGTATATATACTGGGGAAAAAAACAAAAGGCATGTGGTTGAACATTAAGGGTTTTGTTTCTTTTGTAGTCCCATGATTTATATAGAAGTGGCATTTAAGACTTCTGGCCCCCAAAAAAGTTTATTGTGGATGTGTGAGTTCTTTTGCAAAGACCTGTGGTTAGCAGATCACTCTAGGAGGGACTCTGCTAACTGTAGGAAATAGTTTTATCCTTCACCTGAGTATTTCCTTCATGTGGGCATCTTCTTTAGTACCACAGCTTCTGTTCCCTTTTATCCCTTGAAGGAGAAAGGAGCCTGTTCTCTGACCAAAGCCTCCCAACTCTGTCAGGCATGGATAAAACCCTTTCTCCCTCTTGTCCTTCTGCTTGCCTGCCCCTCAACAAGGTCTTTGCCTTGCTAGAACAGGAGCTGGGAACCTGCTGGCTCCCAGCTCTTGACAAAGAGCCTTTGACAGTGCTACTTGGAATAGGAATTAGGTAGAAAGAGAAGGGGAGGGAGAGTGAAGGGAGGTTGAACTCTTGCCTTTAATGCACAGTGGAATGGCATCCCTGTGGTTTGCATCTGCTGACTTGGGGATCACAGAGGAGCATCTGAGAGGGGTAGCAATTCTGTCCCTGTAAAATAGCCAGAGGTAATGGGGTGGCAATCAGATAAAGTTGCCTGAGGAGTGGATTTAGGGGAGAAAATTATTCAAAGAGTAACCAAAAGTTGTCTCCTCAAAGAATTAGGGAAGTAGCACCCAGATTTAGATTAGGAAGATCTTGTTATAATAGATGACTTAGGAAGCAACTTTATTTTTATTAATTAAATTACATTTTCTTACATCATTGTATCCCCCATATTTCTCTCACCATCATATCACCCTTGAGCCATCATTCCCTTGTGTTCATTTGTCCCCTGTTTTGCATCCCATACTTCCCTTTCCTTGCTATATCCCTCAGATATATGGTCAGCTGCTTACATACTAGTGAGACATATAGGTGAGATGGTCTCACATATAAATGAGACTATCTGGCATTTATCTTTTTCCTTCTGAATAATTTCACCTAGCATAATCCCTTCCAGCTCCATATGTATTGCCGCAAATGGCATGAGCTTGTCTTTTTTGATCACTGAATAACATTCCATTATATAAACATGCCATTCATTCATCTAGGAAACAGAATTTTGAACAAATAACCAGGAAACCTAAACAATAATCATCTAATTAATAATATTTTTACAAATGAAACTTACAGGCACACGCCACTGTGCTCGGCCCAAATGAAACAGTTTTTTAATCAAATTTGCCTTCTCTTTACCCTTCTTCTCTACATAAGGTTATAAGTATGTTTAAAGATTGTTTTAGTATTTAGGTATCAGTATTTGAGGATGACCCCAGAAATAGATGTTAGTTCAAGTTTAAGGGAGTAGCAAAAAAATTCAAAAGTTCTTTCTAGATCAGTGCTGTCCACTGGAAATTTCTGTGATGATGGAAATGTTCTGACTGTCCAGTATGGCAGCAATTAAGCATTTAAGATATGGCTAGAGTGACTAAGAAACTCTTTTTAAAATTGTATTTAATTTTAATAAATTAACTGTTGAAATGGACACATGTAGCTTACAGAACAATCTTCAGTAGCTCAGCTCTGAATATTTTGGAAGGCATTTGAGTTTCTTTTTAAGAAACTTAAGGAATTACTTTCCTGATACTGTTTGGCAGTGCTAATAATGAAAATTAGTTTCCATCCCAGAAGTATGTTAGCTGGCATGGGCAACCAGCCTGTGACTTTAAACTGGCTAAGGGTACTTCTCACAGTTAAAATCAAGAGCTGAGCCTGGCATGGTGGTGTGTGCCTGTAAGGGGCACCCTAGGAAGCTGCAACGGGGGCCAGGGATCGCGGTTCGAGTCCTACTTGGGGCAACGTAGTGAGACCTAGTTCCCAAAAAAATAGCTGGGTGTGGTAGTACATGCCTGTAATCCCAGCTCCCTGCAAAGCTGAGGCTGGAGATTGCTTGAGTCTGTGGTTCCCCATGCAACATGAGCCTGCGGTTCCACGGGCAAAAATAGCGAGACCTAATTTCAAAGAAAAAAAAAAAATCAAGAGCTGATAATATGTATGTTATGAGTTAGGACAAAATGTGGGACTAAAAACAAACAAACAAACAAACAAAAAACCAAATTGTCAGACTAAGGCCGGGCATTGTGGCCGTGCCTTTAATTGCAGCCTGTGAAGCACAAGGCCGAGGCTAGGAATCGCTTCAGTCAGCGGGTTCGAGACCCGCAACAAAGGGAGACCTAGTCTCAAAAAATAGCTGGGTGCGGTGGTGCATGCCTGTAGTCCCAGCTACCTGGGAAGCTGAGACTGGGGATCGCTTGAGTTCGTGGTACCCCAGGCAACGTAAGCCTGTGGTTCCCTTGGCAACAAAGCGAGACCTGATCTCAAAAAAAAAAAAAAAAAGTGGAACTATGTGCAATAGATAAACAACTGTTTTTTATACTTTAACTTCAGAAGCAAAGAGCTAAGTTTAAATTTTATTTAGTCGTGTACTATTATGGCCTATATCCTACAGCAGACATCTTCAGATGTCATGTAATAAAGACCAGGTTTTTTGTTTTTTTGTTTTTTTGTTTTTTTTTTTGAGACTAGGTCTAGCTATGTTGCCCAAAATAGTCTTGATCCCACAGACTCAAGTGATCCCCAGCCTCAGCCTCCCAGGTAGCTGGGATTACAGGTGCCCGCCACCACACCTGACTGCTTTTTCGAGACCAGGTCTCTCTTTGTTGCCTAGGCTTATCTCGAACCCATGAACTGAAGTGATCCCTGACCTCTTTGCCTCCCAATGCTCGGATTATAGGTGTGCGCCACCACGCCTGGTTTCAGGTTATTTTTTAAATATATAAACTATGGCTTTCATACATTGAAATGACTTCAGGTTTATAATCAAAGTACCAAACTACTAGGGTTTTCCCTTGATAAGCTAATTTTCCATTCTTTCCTGCCCCAGACATACCCCAGCAGATGGTGCCCTAACCTGTGAGATTCTTAACAATAGGGCTTCTCATTGACCATCTTTTTGTTCCTAGCTGCTGGCAGATCTCCCTGCACTTGTAAGTGTACAGTAATTCATTTTGGTGAGGATGTATTGAATGTAAACTGGTGGTGACTATCATCTATTTTTACTCAATATGAGAATAATTATTGAAGTAAGTGACATTTCTTGAAGCCATGAGAATACAAGGAATAAGATATGAAAGTGGGAGCATACTTTTATCCTTAATTCTACTTGATAGGTCCTAAAATCCCACTTTTTTTTTCTTTTCCCAGCCTCTTCACCACTTGCTAAGCTAGAACCACAAGAAATTGTCCATCTCTTCCTTCTCCTTTACATCCCACCTAGTTAGCCACCCCAACCTGATAATTCCTCCTGAGACATGTCTCACCTCCATGTCCATCTCCTCTGCCATAGCCCTATTCTAGGCCTTTGTCTTTTTTTTTTTTTAGACTAGGTCTTGCTATTTTTGTCTGTGGAATCGCAGGCTCATGTTGCCTGGGGTACCACAGACTCAAGCGATCCCCAACCTCAGCTTCCCAGGTAGCTGGGATGACAGGCACACACCACCATGCCCAGCTATATTTTTTTTGGAACTAGGTCTCGCTACATACCCCCAGCGGGACTCAAGCCGCGATCCCTGACCCCAGCCACGGCTTCCTAGGCTGCTGCTTACAGGCATGCACCACTATGCCTGGCCTCAGCAGTAGCCTCTTAACTGAGCTTCCTGACTTTAAGCTTTCTTTTAGTTCATTCTCCAGCTTTCACTGGAATAATAATAATATTGGTAAATACTAACAATGACCACATTAACTTTGCCACTCCTGTGCTTATGCGTGCTGTTAGAGCACCCCCATGGCCATTATCTTTGCCTCCCCTAACTCTCCAGGTTTCTGACCACCGTTCTTGTAAGGTAAGCGCTTCAGAAACGCCCCTCAGCAGTCTCTGAATAGCATCTTTGCCTCTGTGCCCAGTGCCTCTGTGCCAGCCACTCCTGCTTTTTTGCCCTTCACCTCATAGCCTCTTCCTCACCCTCCATAAACTCAGCCCATCTGGGCCCATCTTAGACATCTTCAGTTGGTAGAGCTTTCCCTGAATCTCCCAGCACTGACACAAACTTCCTTCTAACGACTGCATTTTTGTTTACATTGCTGTGTCTTCTGCATAAAAAGTTCCTTGGGTGTTATCAGCTCTGTTATTTTTAAGTTGTTGTTCAAAATGTTTTTGGAGAACTGCAGTTTTTTTTCCCCCAAATTCAAAATAGAGCCTAGAATAAAATTTAAAGATGGAGAAACAAAGATGTGGATGTAGAGGGGAAACAAACTTGACTGGGGAGACACTTGGGTTGCACACATTAAGGCAGGGGCAGGCATATTGTTCCTCTCTTATAAAATGGAGGTATAGGTGGCCGGGCACGGTGGCTCGTGCTTGTAAGCTTCAGCCTATGAAGCAGCCGGGGCTAGGGATCGCAGTTCGAGTCCCGCCTGGAGCCTGTAGCTAGACCTAGTTCCACAAAATAGCTGGGCGTGGTGGTGCGCGCCTGTAATCCCAGCTCCCTGGGAAGCTGAGGCTGGGAATTGCTTGAGTCTGTGGTACCCCGGGCAACAAGAGCCTGCGGTTCCACGGGCAAAAATAGCAAGACCTAGTCTCAAAAAAAAAAAAAAAAAAAATGGAGGTATAGGCTCCAAGAAGTTGTGGGACTTGTCCTCAGCCAGGTCAAAAATCCCATGTCAAAATCCCAAAGCTGAGACTCAAACCTCTGTTTCCTACCTTCCTCTTACTCTGTAATCTTGAAAGGTTTTTTTTTTATTCTCAGAACTGATTGAGAGAATTTTATTTTGCTTGCTATATGCCAGGCACAGTCATGTTTTACAAATGTTGACTTACCTAATCCCCTTAATAATCCCATGAGGTAGGCACTATTTTTATCTCTGTGTTACAGATGAAGAGACTACGGTACAGACATGTCCTGGTCACTTGTCCAAGGTCATACAGATAAGAAATGGTAGGGAGTATCTTCCGAAACTAATCTGATTTGTTTCAGTTATACTTAAATTAAGAAGAAAAAAAAAATGCCAGGCACTGTGACTCATGCCTGTAAGCTTCAACCTATGAAGCAGCCGGGGCTAGGGATCACGGTTCGAGTCCCGCCTGGGGCCCGGAGCGAGGCCTAGTTCCAAAAAATAGCTGGGCATGGTGGCGTGTGCCTGTCATCCCAGCTACCTGGGAAGCTGAGGCTGGGGATCGCTTGAGTCTGTGGTACCCCAGGCAACGAGAGCCTGGGGTTCCACGGGCAAAAATAGCGAGACCTAGTCTCAAAAAAAGAAAAAGATATAACAGTGAGGATTTGAGTGCAGGCCAGTTGAGCATTGGTCCGTGCTCTGAAATATTAGGCTATTCTGTCTCTTCTAATGAATGATTTATTTTTTGAGTGATTTGATTTAATGCCACGATTATAAGGAGAGCCTTTATCCTTTATCCTTTCTGCTAAATGACATAGTGCTGGCACACCTGTACAACCTTCTCATCCCTGTGATTTTGCTACTCTACTCTGCACAGCCTTCTCATTCCTGCCTGCTTCCCTGCACAAGTCCTGTGCCTTGCCCTGCTCACTTGACACCCATAGCGACTCATCTGCTGTTTCTTCTTCACAGAAGTGCATTAGCAGAGGGGAGCTCCAGGTGTCTCTGTCCTATCAGCCTGTGGCACAGAGAATGACAGTGGTGGTCCTCAAAGCCAGACACTTGCCGAAGATGGATATCACCGGTCTCTCAGGTAGCAGCTATTTACTTCAACCTATTTTTGACTGAAGAATGGCCTCTTTCCCCCATGCCTGTAACCCTCTTATTTCAGGATCCTTTCCATTGCCCCTTTCACTTTTCCCTCGTTCCTCTCTGTCTGGATTCTTTGCCTCATAAATACCTAGGTTCTATAGCACTCCCTGGTAAGGAAGGTACATTGTGTGAGCAGATGGAGTCCACATTTAATGAGGTACCTCCAATGGCAGCAGAGCTCTTGCTCTAAGCAAGGCATTTAAAAAAGTTTGCAGGCATTTTATTAGTCCCTGTACCCTTGAAAATGTTTCCTGGTATCACTGGGTTTTCTTATTTTTTCCCCAGCCCCTCCACCCCTATCACTAGGTTTTCTCAGACCTTACTTGAGGAAGCTGTTCCATTCTACTCCTGCTTGGTTTCCTTGGTCCCTAATTCAGCAGGTAACTTCCCATAAGTTAGGGTGCCTTTGTGGTGCTGTCATTGAAAACCACATGGCCACCTAAGTGATGAACACCACCACCCCCTCGATCCCAACCCAAATCCAGCATTGTGCTGGAGAGGACTGTGTCATAGGCCTGTCTCCCTTTTTCTTCTCTCTCTGGCCACCCCAGATCCTTATGTCAAGGTGAACGTCTATTACGGCAGAAAGCGCATTGCCAAGAAGAAAACCCATGTGAAAAAGTGCACTTTGAACCCAGTCTTCAATGAATCCTTCATCTATGACATCCCTACTGACCTCCTGCCTGACATCAGCATTGAGTTCCTCGTCATCGACTTTGATCGTACTACAAAGAACGAGGTGGTGGGGAGGCTGATCCTGGGAGCGCACAGTGTGACGGCCAGTGGGGCTGAACACTGGAGAGAGGTCTGTGAGAGCCCCCGTAAGCCTGTGGCCAAATGGCACAGCCTGAGCGAATACTAGTCCTGTGCTCCTGTTCCTCGCCTTAACCCCAGGGCCAGGCTGGGGAGGGACGTGGTGGGAGAGATCTCACACAGAAGTGGACTCAAAACCTCATTTTAGTTGTAGAAGAAAGTTTCTTACAAAAAAAGCCCCACAAAGAACACCCCATATGACCACACTGCAGATCAGTTCTTAGCGATGATGATTTTTTTCTCCTTTGCAAGGCACTAGAATTTTTTTTTTTTAAATGGGGAAAAAAAGGAGAGGGAAAGACCTCCACAAGTCTATATGTAACAATGTAACCTTATATTTGCATGTCTAATACAACTGAAGAATTTAGCCTAACTGCCAATATCAAGTTACAGATTTTAATTCATGAAAATTGTGTTTTGTGCCGAATCGTATTTGCTAATTACCTGAAATTGGCCTCCTTTTATTGGGCTTCTCTGGGTGTTACTACTCCAGTCCCCGCCTCTGCAGAAGAATATTTTGCTTTTGTAAAACCTCATGTTTCACCATCCCCATGTTTTCCCCCTCTTACATCTCTCTTGGGCTGAGCTCAAGGTCCAGAGTCTATGGTAAACGAATAAACGAAGGTGGAACAGGTATGGCAGGGTTTGCAGGAGAGAGTATTGAGAAATGGGCATTTTTTGCTATCAGCATTCCTGCTATGAAGGAGAAAAGGTCTGTGGTTAATTTGTGAGGCACACAAGAAGCTTGTTAGGTAGGATTTGGGTTTACAAAACTAGATTGCTTACCAAAAAGGATCCTTGGAGACCTCAGGCTCAGCTGTAGGATAATACCAGTGAGCACAGCTGGCTGATCCCAACACTATTTGCAGGGATGAGGACAAGGTGAAGAGATAAAATGACTGCTGAGCTTTTAGAAAATAAGAATCTCTTGACAAAGGAGAGGGGTTGGAGCCACAGAGGTCAGTCCTTCTGCCAGTGGGCAGTAGAGATTGAGAGAAATCCAGCATCTTCCTAGGATGAGAATTCAAGTCTCCTTAGTCCTGCCATGTCTCTAATGCTTACTTTTCAGGTGATAGAGACTTTGTTGACAACGAGTCAACTTTGATGGTAATAGATATTTTTGCCAGCCTGGAGAGGAGTCAGTTAAGTAACAGCTTAAAACCAAGACTTGACAGGTTAGCAGAGACCCAGGATACACATCCATATAAGAACATCACTTTTAAATCACTTCTGAGAAGAAAGTTGAAAAGCTGAATCTCTAGGGCAAGAGTGGTCAGTCGTCTTGCCTTCAATGTCCCCTTAACTCTTGTGGATTTTAAGTCTGCCCCAAATCCTTTCATTGTCATTTTTATCCCAGATTCTTGACAATGTGAAACAGTTTTGAATGGATACGTAGCCTGCCCTCTGTCCCTATCAGCCCCCACCTCCCATCTTCTGATTCACTATCTCCTCGTCAGTTGGGTTCACACTACCAGTCTCTATCCTGTTTCCATGAAATGTAAATACTGTATCATACGTAGATGGAAATAATTTTTGTTTTCTAAAAATGCATTTTGAGATAGTTTAATGTAAATCTGACAGGAGCATCTGAAGCCCCATTAGGAAAAAAAATGAACTGGTTCTTCTTCATCGCCTTAATGTCTAAAGATCAGAAATCGCTGAGCAACCCACTTTTGTTTCCTTTCCAGAAACAATACAAAACAACAGGTGGAGATAGTCTGGTCTTTGCCCTGCTGTGTGTGCCTCTGTAGCGCCTCCTGACATAAGTCTGGGAAACTGCCTCACCCCACTCTTCCCCACTCCCTGTAGCTTTACTCCTTGCATTCTTTGGGTCTACTGAGCAGTGGGTGGTGAGGTAACAGGGAGGGAACCAGTAGTTCAGTAGCAGTGGAGCTGCCTTGGTATTTTTCCCAGAAAAGGGCAAAGGGGTGGATAGTCCAGGTTCCTCCCTCCTACCTCAGGCCTGATCCATCGTGGCCTTGACTTTACTGTCCCAAAGTTTCTTAGCTGACTTTGGCTTTCACATTTGTTCCTCCCAGAGCTAACTGATAAGGGTGGAGAAGGAATGCCTCTGAAAAGAGTCAGTTGAAAGACAAGAGAGTGACATCCTGGCATTTGCACAAGGTCAAGAATAGGTTAGGGAATGGTCACTTCTAATTTTCCAAGAGTCAGTCCTCTGCTGAGTTACTGATTCCTTCGGCAAGGTAAGAATTTTTCTTGAAAACAAAAGCACCCTTATGAGTTACCCTTTCTTTCAGTTCTTCTCAGTGGAGCACATTTCTAAGTGATCATCTTAAATTAACATGATGATGTAACCATACTGATAGTAAGAGTGTCCTGGTGCTCAGGATGCTTGGCGATAATTAACCTGAAACTCAACTCAAACTGGCTTAATCGCTAAGCCATGACAAACGTGTTTTATGAACAGTGCTCTAGATATGAAAACAGACAGAACTGGCCTGTGATACAGGGGTGGTTTGCTCAGAAGAGAGAATACTGCAAGTCCTTTTTCTTGGAAGGCTTTTATTATGGCCGTGATAGTGACATTGCCCTCACCATGATCCTTCTCCAATGTGGTAGACTTTCTTTACCTTGTGTCTTCTCTTGTAAAAATGAAACTCAAAAGTAAAATAAACGTATCAAATTTAAAACAAAAATGAAAAAGCTAACATGAATTGTGTGAAATTGCATAATACTGTAACGCTAACCTACAATATGTAATGCTATCTTGTATGTTGAATTTGTTAATGCACCACACAAGTGCAAAATAAAGACTGATTCACATTAAATAGACAAGGTGATGTCAGCATGGTTCTCTTGGGAGGCACCAATAGGATGTTCTAAGGCATGTTTCCCAAAGTGTGGTCCTTGGACCACCTGCTTCAGAATCATCTGGGGCACTTGTCGAGAAATGCAGATTCCAAAAAGAAAAAAACAGAAAAGGCAGACTCCAAACTCCAGTCATAGAGATTCTCATTTGGTAGGTGACTTGGTATGCTGCTTATTCAAATCCTTTTTCTAGTCTGCTTCTTCTCAATAAGTAATTCTAAGATCATAGTCAGCACAGAAAGAGATAATGGTTTTCAGTTCTGTGATTAGTCTGCCCCTTTTATTGGAAATAGTTATTCCAGAAAGCAAAACTGAGACTAGCCATTTCTGCTATTCATTCCTGAGTCAACAATTTTTGTTTAATGTGTGTCTACTACATGCTAGACATTGGGTACAACATATTGATAACAGCCTGCTTAGCAGAGGACAAGTATTAAAGAATCACACTAATGTTTAGTTACAAACTGAGAAATGCTCTGACAAGGAACACAGGTTAATGCAACACTTTGGGGTCACACTGCAGTGATGCAACTATATCAAATGCTCTTATTCCATGTGCCTTTAAATCTGGAATGACTAACTTTTTATATTTTCTGTTCCATGTAAATTAGCCTCTGTGCATGTTAGAGATGATGAAACAGGAGAAACTCCTTGTTCCTTTAAGTTTCAGTGAAGGAACTAAAAATATTTTTAAATTATAAAACTAATGTAATAAACATAAAATCAGAAAATAGGAGAGAAAAAAATAACCAAGATTTCAAAACCTTCACAACCATTTGATTTTCTAGTCTTTCCTGTGTTATATATTCCCCACATCCATCACTCAGAATCACTCTAGAAAACATGTAAAATAAAGCACAAATTCATTGAAGGGGTGAGGGAAACTCACCTATAATTTTACCACATCTTCCAATTTGTTATAACTATTCCAGGATTGTAATCATGGCATGTATGTAAATATTACTTTTTTCTAGGTGATAGTGTTAAAAGGTAACATGATGGTGCAACAACAATACCAGTGTCCTGGTGCTGGGATATATTTGTCTACAACAAACAGGAAACTCAATTCAAATTGGTTTAAACATTAAGAAAATGTTCTAGTTCACCTAAAGGAAAGTCCAAAGGTGGGGGGAGTCTCCCGAGTTGAGTTCTGCAGAAGATACTGAAACTGCCTGGCACAGTGGTGCATGCCTATGACAGCTTATGGAGTGGCCCCGGGGTCTGGGGATCTCAGTTCGAGTCCCACCCGGGGCAACACAGTGAGATCTAGTCCCAAAAAATAGCTGGAGGCCAGGCACGGTGGCTCGTGCCTGTAAGCTTCAGCCTATGAAGTGGCTAGGGCTAGGGATTGCGGTTCAAGTCCCGCCTGGGGCCCGTAGCGAGACCTAGTTCCAAAAAAAATAGCTGGGCATGGTGGCGCGCGCCTGTAATCCAGCTACCTGGGAAGCTGAGGCTGGGGATTGCTTAAGTCCATGGCACCACGGGCAACATGAGCCTGCAGTTCCACAGGCAAAAATAGCAAGACCTTTTGTTTTGTTTTGTTTTTTGAGACTAGGTTTCACTATTTTTTTTTTTTTTCTTTTGAGACTAGGTCTCGCTATTTTTGCCCGTGGAACCGCAGGCTCACGTTGCCTGGGGTACCACAGACACAAGCAATCCCCAGCCTCAGCTTCCCAGGTAGCTGGGATTACAGGCGCGCACCACCACGCCCAGCTATTTTTTTGGGACTAGGGCTCGCTATGTGCCCCTGGCAGGACTCGAACCACGATCCCTGGCCCCGGCCGTGGCTTCCTAGGCTGCCACCTACAGGCAGGCACCACCATGCCCAGCCTGCGAGACCTATTCTCAAAAAAAAAAACAAAAAAAAAACTGAAACTGAGTTGGGCACGGTGGTGTGTGCCTGTAAACGTCAGCCTATGGAGCGTGGCTGGGACGGGGGATCACAATTCAAGTCCCGCCTGGGGCAACATAGCAAGACCTAGTCCCCCAAAAATAGCTGGGCCTGGTGGCATGCACCTATAATCCCAGCTACCTGGGAAGTTGAGGCTGGGAATTGCTTGAGCCTGTGGTTCCACAGGCAAAAATAGCAAGACCAAATCTAAAAAAAAAAAAAAAAAAAGATACTGAAACTATCAGGTACAGGTACCAGATTCTTTCTGTGTGTCCCACCCCCTTCCAACATTCAATCTGAGCTTACTCCTGAGACTTTCATGGTATCACTGTAGGCACCTCCAAGGCTTCATGATTCCTCACTGACTTCCAGACAGAAAGAGAACATTGCTTCAGCACTTCTCCCAGAAAAATAGTTTGTTTTTTGTTTTTTTTTTTTTTGAGACTAGGTCGCTATTTTTGCCTGGGGAACTGCAGGTTCCCGTTGCCTGTGGTACCAAGGACTCAAGCGATCCCCAGCCTCAGCTTCCCAGGTAGTTGGGGTTACAGGCATGTGCCACCACACCCAGATATTTTTTTGGGACTAGGTCTAGCTATGTTGCCCTGGGCGGGTCTCAAACCACAATCCCCAGTCCCAGTCGTGCTCCATAGGCTGACACTTTCAGGCACGTGCCACCATGCCAGGCTTAGATCATTTCTGGAAGCCCCTAAGCGTAGTCTCTTTTTTTTTTTTTAGACTAGGTCTTGCTATTTTTGCCTGTGGAACCGCAGGCTCTCGTTGCCCGGGGTACTACAGACTCAAGCAATCCCCAGCCTCAGCTTCCCAGGTAGCTGGGATGACAGGCGTGCACCACCACGCCCAGCTATTTTTTTTTGGAACTAGGTCTCGCTACGGGCCCCAGGCGGGACTCGAACCGCGATCCCTAAGCCCCGGCCGCTTCATAGGCTGAAGCTTACAAGCACGAGCCACCGTGCCC
>PVHY01007706.1:0-65697 GCA_004024945.1 Uropsilus gracilis | reverse complement strand
AGGACTGGATGAAAAAATTGTGGTATATATACACGATGGAATATTACTCATCAATTAAAAATGACAAATTGGACGACTTCATAACAACATGGATGCATTTAGAAGAAATCATATTAGCAGAAACAAGCCATAAAGAAAAAGGCAGAAACCAAATGGTCTCACTAATGTAAGGGATATAGGGAAAAAAAATAAGTAAATAAAAAATAAAAGCCTTGAGGAAAGTCAAAACAAGCTAAGCACCAAAATGAAATGCACAACTATGAACAGGAGGGAAAAGGGGGGGGGAAGGAAGGGGGGGGGCAAACCCTTGAGATTACAAAGTTGTGAAATGTATATATAAATTTTAGAAAATTAATTTAAATTAAAAAAAAGAAAGAATTATGTTCATCGGCATAGAATTTCAATAAAGAATATTATAACACAAAAAATATTAAATAATTTATTTATATATAAATTTCACATCATTGTAATCCCCAGATTTACCCCCCTGACCCTCCCTAATTGTTCCTACCCTCTTCTCCTCTCATCCCCAAGTTGTGTACTTCAGTTTGGTTGTTAGCTTGTTTTAACTTTTTCTCATGGATTTTGTTTATTTTTTCCTATATCTCATATATTAGTGAAACCATTTGGTTTCTGTCTTTTTCTTTTTGACTTGTTTCTGCTAATATGATTTCTTCTAAGTTCTACCATGTTATCATAAAATCATAAAATTTGTCATTTTTAATTGATAATATTCCATTGTGTATATATCCCACATCTTTTTCATCCAGTCATCTGCTTTGGGACTGCTTCCAAGTCCTTGCAGTTATAAATAGTGCTGCAGTAAACATCTGAGCACAGGTATCCCTTTGTACACACATTGAGGTATTCTTTGGGTAATTCCCAAGAGAGAAATTGCTGGGTTAAATGGTAGTTGCATTTTCATTAATTGGAGGATCCTCCACACAGCTTTCCATAGTGGCTGGACCAGTATACATTCCCACCAGCAGTGTAAGAGTGTTCTTTTCTCTCCACATCCCTGCCAGCTCTTGTTGCCCATTTTTTTGATGTGGGCCATTCTTACTAGTGTAAGGTGTCATTTCATTTGCATTGCATTTAGGTGGTTTTGATTTGCACTTTCCTGATTGTTAGTGACGTTGAGCAATTTTTCATATGCCTGTTGGCCATTTGTATTTCCTTTTTGGAGAAGTGTCTTTTTAGTTCTTCTCCCCATTTTTTGCTTGGGTTTTTTGTTTTATTTTTGTTTAGTTGTGTGAGTTCCTTGTGCATCTTTGTTATTAAACTCATCGCTCTTGTGGAGGGCAAAATTTTTTTTTAAATTTGTTTGGGCTTCTTTTTGTTTTTTTCTGTTGTCGCTTTGCTGTACAGAAGGTTTTAGTTTGATGTAGTCCCATCTGTTTTTGTTTCCTTCACTTTTTTGCCATCTGTAGATGTTTCTAGAAAGGGATTTCTGAATTGCAATTCATGGAGGGTTTTGCCCAAGTTTTCCTTTATGTATGTTATGGTTTCAGGTCTGACATCTAAGTCTTTTATCCATTTTGAACTGGTTTTTTACATGGTGTGAGGGAGTTGTCTTACATCATTTTTTGCATGTTTTAGTCTAATTATCCTAGCATCATTTATTGTAGAGGCTATCTTTGTTCCGATGTGAATTTTTCACTCCTTTGTCAAATTTAGTTGACTATATATGTGTGGTTTTATTTCTGAGGACTCAATTCTGTTCCATTGGTCTGATTGTCTGTTTTTGTACTAGTACCAAGCTGTTTTAATTATTATGGCTTTGTAGTATAGTTTGAAGTTTGGAATAGTAATGCCTCCGTTCTCTTTTTTTTTTTTTTTTTTTTTTTTTTTTTTTTTTTTTTTTTTGTTTTTTTTTTTTTTTTTTTTTTTTTTTTTTTTTTTGGTCAGGAGACTTTTTGATATTCGAGGATTTTTGTTATTCCATGTGAATTTCAGTAATTTTTGTTCTATATCTTTGTTTTTATTGTTTGTTTGTTTGTTTGTTTGAGACTAGGTCTTGCTATTTTTGCCCATGAACCCCAGGATCTCATTGCCTGGGGTACCACAGATTCAAGCAATTCCCAACCTTAGCTTCCCAGGTAGCTGGGATTACAGGCACATACCACCATGCCCAGCTATTTTTTTGGAACCAGGTCTCGCTATGGGCCCCAAGCGGGACTTGAACTGTGATTCCTAGCCCTGGCCGTTTCATAGGCTGAAGCTTACAAGTATGAGCCACTGTGCCCGGCCTTTTGTTCTTTATCTTTAAAGTGTCATTGCAAGTTTTATAGGAATTGTATTGAATCTGTAAATTGGTCAATATCTGGGAATCTATTAGCATAATACACCACATCAACAAAGAAAAAAGCAAAAACTACATGATCATATCAATAGACTCAGAGAAAGTATTTGACAAAGTCCAGTATCCATTCATGGTAAAAGCCCTTGAAAAATTGGGGATTAAAGGAACTTACCTCAACATAATAAAACTCATCTATGTCAAACCTACAGCAAACATCATCCTAAATGGGGAAAAACTAAAATCATTCCAATTAAGATCTGGAACCAGGCAAAGATGCTCAATCCCTACACTGCTTTTTAACATTGTACTGCAAGTTCTAGCTAGGGCAATAAAGCAAGAGAAATATATAAAAGGGATACAAATAGGAAAAGAGGAACTGAAGCTATCATATGCAGATGACATGATTCTCTATATAGATAACCCCAGCAAATCCACAGAAAAACTATTTGAAATAATAAACCAGATCAGTAAGGTAGCTGAATACAAAATCAATACACACAAGTAGGTAGCTTTTCTAAATGCAAAAAGCCAAATAGAAGAAGAAGAAATCAGAAAAACCATCCCATTTACCATTGGACCAAAATAAATTAAATACCTGGGAATAAACCTAACAAAACACATGAAATAACTATACAAGGAAAACTTTAAAATACTGTTAAAAGAGATAGAAGTAGACATAAGGAAATGGAAAGGCATTGCCTTCTCATGTATTAGAAGAATTAACATCATAAAATGGCCATCCTGTCCTTCAATTCTTAATGTTAAACTTGCTAGAATTCTTTGTGACAGGTGTTTATTTTATCATTTATGCCATTTGATTTAGTCACAAAACTCTGTTCTGGCTTCTAGACTTTATAGTTAAAAAATCTCTACTGATGACTTATTGTGTTTTTCTTGAATGTGGGAAAGTATTCTCAATCTTTTAAAATGCCTCTTTAATTTTTCCCATTTAATTTTAATGTGCTTAGGTGTTGATCCTTTAAGGATGTTCATTTGGAGCTCATTTGTTTTTATTTGGTCATTATTTTCTTAGGTAATTTTTCTGGTCCTCAAAGTAGTTATACTTTGAATCTTTCTTCTGGTAATGTTTCCATGGAGGTTTCCTAACTGTGTCTTCACATTTATTTTTCAATTTTGTTGTTCTGTGTGGGCAAATTCTATGTCATTATATTCCAGTTCACTTATATCTATTCTATAAAATTCACTCTGCCACTGGACCCTTCTTATTGCATTTTTCATTTCATTGTTGATTCTTTAGCTCTAGAACTTCAATGTGATTACTTCATAAATTATCTACTTCCTCCATTATTCTCCCAAATTTGGTGAATGCTTTTATCACCATTACTTTGTATTTGTCATTAGATATTTTATGTCCTTTACTTTATAGTCCTTTTAAGAAGTTTCATATTGCTGTATTGTTCGGGATCTTGTCTGATTCTCTGTGCTTGCTTTTGTATATTATGCTTATCTATTACCTCTCCTGGTCTGATGGCAATGGTTTTGTATATGAGCTATCCTGTGGAGTCCAGAATAATAATCTTTCATTACCATTAATAAATGTTCCTGGTGTATCTCCTGTGTGACTTGTACCTGCCCTTGTCCTATATCAGTATGACATAATATGTTTGAGTCTTGGTTGAATCTATCTTTATAATGGTATGTCAGCACAGCTGAGGCACACTATTATGTTTTGTTGGTTGACAGTGTTATGGGTCCATACAAACCATGTTGTGCTTTTGTTTTATGGCATCTGTATGGAACCACTGCTCTGTCCTGCTTTATTTGTTGTTTGTGGTGTTTGGTGATGATATACAGTGATTCTGAGTACTTGTTAGTGATTTGAAGTGTTTCTAAGCACTTGATTCTGACTAGTAACATTTCCAGAGATTGGGAAGTGAAGCACAGTTATGTAATATTGGTAACTGGAGGTCTCAAAAGTGCATTAGCACAATTTTGGCAGATGGGGGAAGAATTCTAAGATTATGCCCATGGGTTATCAAGGTTACAATAAATACCTAAGATGACATACATGCCAGTGCTCTTAGCTGAAGAACATCTTAAAACACCTTTCACAGAGACATTGTAAGAATTGTAAATGAAAAATTTAAATTTATGATTCAGGTGCTTTTAAATTTATGACTTTGGTTGGTTCCTAAGTGAGTCTATATATAGGCCTTCACTGCTAAGTTCTCTGTTACCAGTAGTTCTCAGATTCTTCTGAGTGTTTTTCCTACCATAGTTCAATGTCAGAACTCCAAGGGTTCATTTCTACTGTATAGAATCAGAAATATTGAATCCTACTACAGGACTCTATCTTTCCCTGCAACCCAGAGAAAAGTTCTGCAACTTGGGAATTCCTACCACTGGTTCACCACATCTAGTGTGAGACAATTTCTTCAGACAAGTGTTATCTGTCTTTAATACCAATCTTAGTGGTTTCTTTTTATTCTTTGCTGCGGAATCTCTAGTTACCTCATTTTTCAGATCTCCTTCCTTATAAATTATTTCATTGAATTATAGCTTTTTTTCCAAGTGGGAAGGTGAGTTCAGGTTCCTATTATATATCTTGATTCTATGTCCTACTGTTTTGTTAATATAACACTGCTATAAATTTCCCTCTCATATTTTCATTTTTGGAATTATAGATATTTATTTTATTTTTTCTTTCTTTTAAAATTTACTTTAGTTACAAAGATTATTTTTATTTTTTAAAAATTTTATTATTTATTTATTTACTTATTTTACATTATTGTTATCCCCTTGGGTATGCCCCCCATTCCCTTCCCAACTCTGGTCACTCCAACTCCCCTCTTGCTGCTGCTTATCTGATCATGTTTTAACCCATAGGTCTCTTCCTTTCTTCCTTTTCTCAAGCACTCCTGCTCCCCCCCCCCCCTCCGTGAGGATCTGGGTTCCTGGGTCCCAGTAGATTATGTTGTTTAGATTTTGATTCTTGGCTTTGTGGTATGTTTTCTCTCCAAGTCCTTTGGAGATGCTCAGTGTTTCATCCTTCTTGTTGGTCATCTCCTCCATTGTGGTTTTAGTTCTATGTTGCTGCTTCTTTGTCATTTTGCTGGACTCTGGCTTAGAGAGTCAGTCTTCTAGTCCTTGTTAGTAAACAAGTTCCTTTTGGAGCAAGACATTAGTGCGTACTGAGTCTAGATTGTGTCCTCTCTATTTACCATTTGCCACTCCCCCTTGGGGCTCTGCCACGAATCTGTGGCCTTTCTCCCATTGTGGTATGGGAGGGTAACATGTCATTGCAGTTTTCTCTGTTACCTGATTTTGGCTTCCGAGCATTAGTGACCATATTAAAGTAGCTCTTTGATGAGTCCTTGTATGGTTAGATATTCAGTCCTTTATCTGTTAACTTCCTCCGTGCTCCTCATGGGTCCTGCCCAGGAAGGAGATGGGTGTTTCAGGGCTTTTTGTTGTTGCTTATCCTCCTCTGTCTAAAGTTGATTCATTAGTGCTTCTCTTGTTCCTGGTGGGGACTGGCTAGAGTGTAAGTAATACCAGAGAAGGGGTATGGCCACTCCCACCCACCCTTTCCCACGCATGACTGTGCCCCAGCAGGAATTGGGATATGGGTGGGGAGGGGGGACCTCTCCTTTAACAGCCCAGGTCACACTCACCTGGGCAGGGCCTCTCCCCCAGGCTACTCCCAGCGCTGGGTGGTTCCAGGGATCACACCAGCACCTCCATCTCACCAGAGGTCCTTGGCCATGCAGCCCGGGGGAAGGGTTCTGCTGCCAATCTCCGTGGTAGATCTGCTCCCAAATATTTTTTTAAATGCGTTGTTAGTATTTAAATGCTTGGAAATTTTCTTTTTATATTTCTTTTAAGTTATTTGTTTCCAATATGGTCAGTGAACAAAGACTATACAATTTGTATTTTTTAAAAAATCATTGAGATCCATTTTACAGCCTAGTATATGGCTGATATTGGAGAATAGTCTGCACATACATGCAATCAGAATGTGAAGTCTGTTGTATAAATATTATGTTCTATAAATGTTAACTTAAAAGACCATACAAAGAAAACTATAAAACATTCTTAAAAGAAATAGAAGATGTTAAAAAATGGAAAGACATTCCCTGTTCATGGATTGAAAGAATCAATATTATCAAAATGGCCATATACCAAAGGCAAACTACAAATTCAGTGTAATTCCAATAAAGATCCCAAAGACATATTTTAAAGAGAAAGAACAAAAATTACTGAAATTCATATGAAACAACAAAAGACCCTGATAGCCAAAACCCTGTTGACAAACAAAAGAGTAAATGCTAGTATTACAGTACCAGATTTCAAACTATACTACAAAATCATAATAATTAAAACAGCATGGTACTAGTACCAAAACAAACAGACCAATGGATCAGAATCAAGCCACAACTATATGGTCAACTAATCCTTCACAAAGTGGCAAAAAGCATACACTGGGAAAATGGTGCTGAGAAAATTGACCACGGCATGTAAAAAATTAAACCAAGATATACCCCTCACACCTTCTACTAAAATAAACTCAAAATGGATAAAAGACTTGAATGTGAGACTTGAAACCACAAAATACATGGGCAAAATCCCCCATGAATTTCACTTCAGAAATCCATTTCTAAAAACATCTGCAGCTGGCAAAAAAAATGAAGGAAAATATAAACAGCTGGGACTACATCAAACTATAAAGTTTCTAAACAACAAAAGACAATAAACAAAACAAAAAGAAACCCAACTAACTGGGAGAAAATTTTTGCCCTCCAGACAAGTGATAAGAGTCTGATAACAAAGATACACAAAGAGCTCACACCACTCATCAAGAACAAAGCAAAAAGCCCAGTCAGAAAATGGGGAGATGAACTAAAAAGACACTTCACCAAAGAGGAAATATACATGGCCAATAGAAATATGAAAGAATGCTCAACATCACTAATAATCAGGGAAATGCAAATTAAAACCACACTGAGATACCATCTTACACCAGTAAGAATGGCCCACATAGAAAAAAAAAAGGGTAACAGCAAATATTGGTGCAGATGCAGAGAATAAGGAATTCTCTTACACTGCTGATAAGAGTGGAAACTGGTCCAACCACTCACTATGCAACACTGTGTGGAGGACCCTCAAGCAATTGATGGTGGAATTACCATTTGACCAAGCAATCCCATTACTGGGAATCTACCCAAGGGACGTGAAAACACTAATTCAAAGGGACACCTGTACATGCATGTTTAGTGCAACTGTTTACAATTGCTAAGATATAGAAACAACCCAAATGCCCCCAAACTGAGAATTGGCTGAAGAAAATGTGATATATGCATACAATAGAATACTATGCATCAATCAAAGAGGACAAACATATGTCATTTGCAGCAACATGGATGGACCTAGAAGGACTCATATTAGCAGAAATAAGCCAGAAAGAAAAAGAGAAATACAGGATTGTCTCACTTATATGAAGGATATAGAGAAAAACAAGCAAAAGTATAAGAAAAATTAGAAATAACCAACAGAACTGAACAATAGAGGAGGGAGGGGGGGGAAGAAAATAGGGGGAGACAGAGGGCACAAAAGCTTAAGATGGTTAAAGGGTGTTAAGGAAATGGGAAAACCCCAGGGTACACAATAATTAATATATGCTATATATTCATATATATACAAAATAAAATAAATTTAATATTAAAAAATGTAAAAATAGGGAGTGGGTGGGGAATAAGGGGTCCAATACAACCATGTAAACATGACCAATATTGTATGATAATTACAAAATAAACAATTAAGAATACATAAATAAAATAAAATTTTATTGTGTTGTGTGGATAATTTTATGTATGATAGTTCTATCAGCTATAGTAACTAATGTGTTGAATTCCCTAAATGTAATTATTAATCTACCTATTTCACTTTTTAACCTTAACAGTTTGTTTTTCATGTGCCTTGAAATTATGTTGTTTGATGCATATGCAGTTATCATTACATATTCCTGGCACATTGTTTATTTTGTCATTGTATAATCACATGCATCATTTTGTAATATTTCTCTGTCTCTAGTAGTTTTCTTTGCTATAAAATCTACTTAATCTGATACTAACATAATCATTTGGGTTTTTTCTTTTTTCACTATTTACATGTCATTTCCATCATTTTTACTTAGAATTTCCTGTATCAAGTTTTAATTTACTTCACTCATTTGCAACACTCTTGGAATTTTAGAAATTGATATGGACACCCTTAAATCGAAAAATGATGTATATAAGCCTATTGCAGACAAAATGACTAATACAGAATGTCTGAATTTTTTTGTAATATTAGAAACAAAAATATCTGTTTTATGCTATTATTAAATATATTGCTGATATGTATAGCAATAATAAAACATTAAAAGAAAGAAAACCACATAAATTGTTAAGGAAGAAATTATCTCTATTTATGAGTGAAATGATTACTTATATTAAAAAATATGAGTAATCTGCAAATAGATCTATGATTAGAAAGTATTGGGAGGCCAAAGATATGCAATCAACAAATAAGTAAATTAATTGTATTTTTCATATATTAATAGTTAGCTTACATGACTTGAAACTAAATACATGCTATAATTTAATTTGCAATAATAAAGTAACACTTAGGTGTAAAATTAATAAAATAGGTACAATTTCTACGTTATCAAAAGTGCAATATTTGTAGTAAGGGATTTAAAATAAAGACCTGTATAAATTAAAGAAACAAAATATTAATTTGTATTAAATACTCAAATTAATGAAGACATCTAATTACCCCAAATTACTATATAGATATAATATACCCCATCAAAATCTCAGTAATGTTTTTTGTAGACATTATTAATCTTACTATATTGTTTTATAGGAAAGCTCAGTACATAGAGCAGCCACAACAATATTTAAAATAATTTTAGCTAAGGGGAAATATATATCTCAATATATAATGACTTATAATGTATAATATTAAGGGTTAATCAATATCTACAGTGATCTGGTGGAGTGATAGACTCATAGATCAATGGAATAGAATAGAGATCCCATAAATAGACCATGTATGTTTGCCCAAGTGGCTTTTCTAAAGACGCAGAATAAATTCACTGGCATGAGACTTTGATAAATGGTATTTTAATAATTGGACAGTTATTGGACAAACAAATCAAGCTAAATGTCACACCTTAGGAAGAGTAGCTCAAAATGGATCACAAGCCAAGATATGAAAAGTAAAATTATACAGGTTTTTTAGAAGGAAACCTCAGATAAGATCTTCAGACTCTATGGCTTAAGAAATCATTCTGGCACAGAAATATGGTCAAAATGAAAAAAAAAACCACACAATAAATTGGATTCCATCAAAATAATATTTCTCCTTGAAACGCAATGTTAAGAGAATGAAAGAGACAAGATCTAGTTTTTGGGAAAACATTTTAGAATCTCATAGCCTTGAAAGGATTAGTATCTAGAATGTATGAGGAAATATCAAAACTCAACAGTAAAAGAAAATTAAGACAATGCAATTGGAAAATAGGTAAATGACATAGATATAGGTAGGGAGGAGGAGTGAGAGGGAAATTAGGGAAGGAAAGAAAATAAAAAATCAAAATGATGGTTCACAGGTGATATGGTGGTAGGAGAACCCTAGGAAATACAATGATGTTAACTATATATATATATATGTATATATATAGTATATAAATACAGACATTTGTGTTTTATATATGTCATATATATGTACATATGCTCTGTGCTTCAGTTCTGTTGTTTTCAAATTTTCTTTACCATTTGTTTTCCCTATAATTCCTCATATAAGTGAGACCATCACATATTTCTCTTTTTCTTTCTGACTTATTTCTACTAACATGATTCCTTCTAGCTCTGTCCATGTTGCTGTGAAAACATAAATTTGTCTTTTTTGATTGATGAATGAATAATATTCCATTGTGTACATATACCACAGCTTTTTGATCCATTTTTCTACTTTGGGGCATTTGGGTTGTTTCCATATCTTGGCTATTGTAAATAGTGCTGCAATAAGCATCTAAGTGCAGGTGTCCGTTTGAATTAGTGTTTTTGTAACCTTTGGGCAGATTCCTAGGAGTGGGATTGCTGGATCAAATGAGTTCCATTTTTAGTACCTTAAGGGTTCTCCACACAGCTTTCCATAGTGGCTAGAGACCAGTTTGCAGTCCCAGCAGCAGGGTAAATTGTTCCTTTCTCTCCACACCCACTCTAACACTTGTTGCCAGTATTTTTTGTTTGTTTGTTTGTTTTTTGATATAGGCCATTTGATATGGGCCAGAATGCTTACAGGATGAAGCTGCAAAGGATAATACCAAGTGAAGTCATACGGAGAATGATAAATATCTGACGGTGTCACTAATATGTAGAAAATTGAGAAACAAGACTGAGTGCCAACTAAAGACAAGTTTAAAACGAAGGCTGGATGTCTGACTATGGAATTGAAACATCCACATTGGGAGAAAATGGAATAGATGAGAGCAAAGAATGAAGGAAGAAAAATGAACTCTTGTGGTGGACAGTGGGGTAATTTGGTGATGAGTCCACTATGGTGGCAATATCTGAGTGAGGGTGGTATGCTTCCAAAACACCAATAATAATATAATCTATTACTTTCACTATAAAATGAAGTAATCCAATAATACTGATTTAAATGAAACAATCACTTGTTTAAAATAATGCCTAATATTTTTGATAAGTTTGTGTATCTTTATTTCATTTTCACATTCCTCATTAAGAGCATTTTAATTGATACTTCCATTTAGGTAAATACTGGATGGCCTCACTTTTATGTGGAATATAGAAACACCAAACAAAAGGTCAAGAAAAAGTCAAAACGAGAGAGCTGATCATAGAACTGAAAAATACATACAGCAAAAGGAGTGAGCAATTTCGAAATTGGGTAGAGGATGAACGCAGGGGAATATGGTTATTTCTTATGGGTGATAAGCTGGCAAGACTATGGGGACCACAACAATGTGAAAAATATAAATAAATATATATTTTAAAGTATATATTTTAGTAATCTCATTGCAAGTTATATTTTACAGATATGAGAAGTTACCTTACAAGTAGAATGTGCTTACATGTAAGCATTCATATGAAAAAGATGTTACCATTTTAGATAGTGTTTGCTTTTTAACCAAAGTTGAAGTATGTGTACGTTATTATAAAATTAAAATTCCATTAAATTTGGACCAGAGTAAAAAATTGAGACAGATTAAGTTGTAATTTGGGGATGTAGTAAAACTGTGAGATAGAAATAATTTAAGAATTTCATAAATACATAGAAGAAATAGATCTTCCATAGCTTTATTTGACAGTATAGTTTTTAGGAACTATGGAAAGCAACATAAAACATCCAAATTTCAGAAACAAGACAGTTATAGTCCTTCAGATGTCAAGTATATTTTAGTGAAATTTAAAGCTATAATGTGATTCATGTCAGTGGTGAAAGCACCTGCACAGTTTAGAAGGGAATAAGTTAAAAGCAATATATACCTAGTCAAATTCCCATTCCCTAGAGGAAACTATTATAACTTCCAGAAAGGTTACTTGACTTATGCAAACACATCTATGCATATATTTCTATTTTCAAAATGGAATTATACATACTATTTTACTAAAGAAAACTTCTTTTATTGGGTTCTTGTTAATATCCAGGCTTCATTTGAAATTTGTTCCTATGTTTTAAGTTTCACAGACTGAATATTTAATAAGCTTAGATTATGATTGACAAGGTCATCAAAATTTTTTTAGTACAAATTGCTGTTTTCCTCTTACTCACCTTACTGCTTGATCCCTAAAGCAGTAAAATGATTCAGCTGTGCAGTTAATTCACATTACTTAATAAGATAATAAAACATTAATTTCAATCTTTTAGTGCATTGTAATAGCCACAGTCATAGCTTTCATTTATTAAACAAATGTTTATTATTTATGTATCATAATAAGTGTTTGTAGCCTAGATTCTAGAGAAAAATATATAATAGTATTGTAACATACTATATGAATAATTATCCTCATCAGTTTTACTGCTATGGAACACAGAAATTTGTTCAGCTTCCAAATTCATTCCAAAGAGTGATAATTTGTTTTGCAATTTTAGAATTCATTTTAAATCTATATTTAATGTAATTTGCATATACTCTAGAGTTAATGTCTTTTTTATATTACCAGTCTTATATTAACTAATTTCAGAGATTTAAATATTTTTATTAGTGGCACATAGTTGATTCACATTACCTTAGTTTTTATGTAATGTACATTTTCAGTTACTCCCATATAAGATACCATCTTAAGTTATTACAACTCTAGACTCTTATCGATGATGCTTTATTTATTTGAATATCTACTATGGAAAAATTCATAAAAATACAGTAATACATTCAAACTGCAGTTAATACATCTATAATTTTGTACAGTCACCAATTGTATCTTTAAAAAAAAAAAAGCACAAAAACCCTATTGGCTTCTCAAACTGTTTACTCTTTGTTGGTTCCATCACTACAAAAAACTAGATCAACCACCAATCTGAATTCTGTAGCCATGAATTTATCTATTTTAGATATTTCACACAAAGTAAATTAGACAACTTATAACTAAGTCAGATTTATTCATATAAAAATTCAAACTGTATTATGATTTATGGATTGGTTCTAATTGCAAGATTTTCCATCTCCCCATATATATTTAGACATTAGACAGTTTGCACTCTTTAGGTATTGAAAAAATGTTATAAAGTTTTGCATTCATATTTGAGTACCACTTTTTAATTTTTTGATTATAAACCAAGCAGTGGAGTGATTCACTATATGAAAGCAGTATTAAATTTTTAAGGATTAAACAAAATTTTGTCATGTCAAAAAGTGTTCTAAATTTTTCTTAAGCCACAAGGTTCTCTGGATGTGCCTGAATAATTATTATATGATACTTTTGGCATTAGGGAATCTCTTTTGAAGTCATCCTGGTTTGAGGTCTCCTGAGTTTCATTTTCTGATCCATGATGAAGTGGTGATGGGTGTGTGGCTATGAGGCACTTTGTCAGCTCAGCTGGTGGAAGCATTTTAAACTTTTATGGCCCCGTGTCCTCCAGGGAAAAGAATATATCTGCCACATCCCTGTATCCCAGACACTGGACAAAAGTCCTATAATTTATGTTTTGTATTTTTTAGATGAAACATATAGATGCATAATAGTTGGATCTTAATTTCAGTTTTTTTTAAATTATCAAATGATTTTTTATACTTAGGTCTATATTTATATTTCTATACACAATACCAACAATCCTCTCCATATTCTAGCCAAAATTCTTGTCTTTAGATAAGTCATTCTCATAGAAAGGAATTTCTCATTGAGATTTTATTTTGCATTTCCCTTACATGAATGAATATTGTTCTATATATCCATTGAACACCTGTGTGTTTTCTTTGTATAAATGGGTGTTCAGATCATCTTCACATTTATAATTGTGTTATTCCCATTGTTGATGAGTTGTATTAATTTTTTTTTTCTGAGGCTAGGTCTCGCTATGTTACCCGGGGAGCTGCAGACTCTCATTGCCGGGGTACGACGGTTCACGTGATCCTCAGCCTCCCAGGTAGCTGGGATTATAGACACGCACTACCATGCCCAGGTATTTTTTGAGACTAGGTCTCACTATGTTGCCCCTGGTGGGTCTCGAACCTGCATATTCAAGTGATTTCCAATCTCAGCCTCCCATCCTAGGCTTGGGATTAAAGGTGTGCACCACCACGGCTGGCTGAATTAATTCTTCGTGTACATGGGATATTGACTACCTTGTCAAATATGTTATTTACAAATGTCTTCTATAGAATATCTTTCTTTTTCATGACAGCTTTTTCTCCTGAAATTTCCCAGAAATTTCAGTGGATGGAATCACCTTTGCTTATTTATGCTACTGTTTATTTTGCCACTGAATCAAATCCCCAAATACATCTCTAAAGACTATGGTGAAGAGCCTATCACTTATGATTTCTTTGATTATTATTATGGTTTAAGGACTAAATATTGAAGTTAATTTTGAATCAATTTTGTTATTTTTTGTAAGTTTGCTCATTTGTAGATTTATTTTAGTGAGAAACTCTTATATCATTGTAATTTTTTTCATATTATAAGATTTCTCTTCTGATGTAGTGACCTTAGTTCTTCCATCATCAAGGCACCTGTGAACCTAAACCATAGCCCATTGTGTGTGCCTCTTACATTTTCACCCAACCCTTCTTCCCTCCCACCTCCTCCACTCCCTGCATTCTTCAAAACTATCATCTGGTTTTAGAGGCCTGTTTTATAGTTCATTGTTTATCTGTTCTTTAATTTCTCTATCCTGTAGTTATAAGAGAATCCAATCTTAATTATCACTTTATGACTTATTTCACTTAGGGAAATATAGATTCATCTTATTGCTATACATGTCATGAGTTAATCATTTTTGATTGCTGAGTAGCATTCCATTGTATACACATACCATATCTTCTTGATTCATCAATTCTGGAGTATTTAGGTTGTTTCCAATTTTGGCTATTGTAAATAGAGCTGCTATGAACATAGGAATCAAAATTTTCTTTTGAATAGTGTTTTCCTGCAAGGAATGGAATTCCTGTGTCATATAATAGATCCATTTTTAGAGTTTTGAGGAACTTAATCAAATATCTATCCACTTTCCAGTGTTTATTGTACAAATATTTTCTCCCTTTTGGTGGAACATCTCTATACTTCGGTTATTGTGTGTTTCTCTGTATAGAAGTTTTTTGTTTGATGTAGTCTGGTTTATATTGATTCCCTTGCTGCTGGAAATGGATCTGTGAATATGTCTCTGCATTTCTGAAGTTTATGTAATAGAGTGGTTTATTTATTTTTTTCTAAGTTTTTTTATGACTTCAGATCTTACATCCTTGTCTTTTAATCATTTTAAATTCATGTATTTTGAACATGTATCTAACATCATATATGATGTTAGATGGTGATCTAATTTCATTCTGTGGCATGTGGATGTTCAATTTTCCCAGCACCATTTATTGAAGAGCCTTTTCTTGTTTCAGTGCTTGTGCTTCACTTCTTTGTTGTAGATTGATTGCATATGTATGTGGCTTTATTTCTAGGTTCTCAGTTCTATTCCTTGTTCGGTGTGTCTTTTTGTGTGTTTCTTATTCAACAATTTGGAAGATTGAGAAGGGCAGAATTCAGCACAGTAGTTTAATTTTGCATTTTGGGAGACTTTGATTACTGATTCAGTTTCCTTAAATGTGATCAATCTGTTCAGATTTTCTGTTTTCTTCTTGAATCAGTCTTGGAATGTTGTATGAATTTTAAAATTTGTTTTATTTAAAATTACCAAGTTTGTATTTTTGTGACATCTATTGTAACTTCTTTTTTTGTTAGATTTTACTTGGGCATTTTCTTTATCTTTGTCAAATTAAATTTTGTAAAATTTTATTTTAAAAATTCAAATTGCCTATTTTAATTTCCTTGAACTTTTCTATTACTTTTTGCTTTTATTTCATTTTATATGTCTACTTTTCTATTTTCCCTCTTTCATTGACTCTCTGCTGCTTGTTGTCTTTTTCTAGTTTCTTTATATATAAGTAGACTGCTTATTTGTGAAATTTTTGTTTCTTCATGTAGATCTCTATTCCTTTCACTTAGTACCACTTCCTTATATCCCATATGTTCTTGTAGTTTATATTTCAGTTTTATTTCCTTCATGTATTTTTAATTGTTTTAATTCTTCATTAATTTAAACATTTCTGTAGCAAATTTTTATTTTGCTATTTATATTTTATGTTAATTTTGTATATCTATGATTTTTCTTCTTTTGATTGATTTCTAGTTTCATATTATTGTTGTCAGAAAGGATGCTTGATGTGTTTCTAATCTTTGTATATTATATTTATATTTATTTATATTTATTGTTTCTCAGCATATGGTCTATCCACAATAATGCTAAATATGTGCTTGAAAAGAATGAGTATTCTGCTGTTTTAATAGAATTCTGTATATATTAAATACATCTTGTCTAGTGAGTTTAGAGACATTGTTAATTCTGTAGAAATCATTCAAATACTGATGTAAGTGGTATGTTCAAGTTTCCTATCATTGTATCATATTGTTTCCCATTATGTCTCCTAGTATTTACATATTTTTTTACTCCTATGTTGTATATGTGTCTATTCTTCAGGTTCCCAATTCTATTTTATGTTCCAAATATGGAATTATTCTGTATCACTGTGCTTTAAACTGGTTGACTTGGAGTGGATGTCATGGAATAATACATACTTGGGCTTTATTTTTTAAAACTATCCAATTACTTTGTTCCCTTTGACTGGTAAGTACAATACCTTTTGCATTTAGTGAGACCATTGATATATGAGGCCTTGCTATTGAACAGAATTCATGGATAGAATGATTCTTAGTGCAATTGGCCCAATATCTGCTTGTATTACCTTGACTTGTATATACAAATTCCAGCCTTTGCATATTTCCATATAATGCTTTTTTTCTAAATTTCCCTTTTTGAAGTGAAAGGTTATTACTAAAGATCCCATATTTATGTAAATTACTTCTCTCCCTTTAGCCTTTATTATATAGCTTGGTGTTTAATAATCTGTTCTGAGCTAGAGTTCCAATGTTGTGAATCTCTGTACTTACAAATTTAATCAAATATTTTTGTACATTTTGTTTTCCTTTCAGTTAAAAGAGCTACATCTCAACATTTATTGTAAATGAGGTTAAGTGGCTATGAATTCCTTCAGCTTTTGTCTGAAAAATTTTTTTTCATATTTTATAGAGTTTTGGTCTAAAAAGCTTTATTATTTGCTTTAACTTTATTTCTGAATTCATTTTATGACTTTTCCAACTTTTCTGTATTTTATTAAACTTATTTGTGAAAATTGTTTTGAATTTTCTATATATTCATAGTCTGTGGTTTTAATTTTGCAGAACTCTCATTTTTATCTTCATTTGCTAAGTTACATTGAGTCTTTGTGTTGAATAATTATAAATTTCACCAGTTGCACACTTGTTAAATCAAACACTTTCTTTCTCTTCTCCCTCCCAGCCCCCCCCCCCCCCCGCATTTTAACAGTTCCACCAGTAGATTGTCTTTATTTCCAGTAGATGGTGCTATGACTTTAGATATTGGTTGACTTTTACTGCTGATACAATTTTTGAACATGTCTGTGTGTATCTTTTCCAATGACTGGGTAATAGTGGGGTCAGATGCTATGTTTGAGTTTTTCGTTGGTGGGGTGGGACTGTACAGGGAGATGCTGCTGTTTTTGATGAGTGCAGAAAACCTGACTTGTGTGCAGAGCCGCAATTGCTGCCCCTTCGTCTGTGGGAGTTCTGGCCCTGAATCTTAACTGTTGATATTCTCTGGGCACGGATACCTATGTGATAGGAAGGAAGGAAGTGGTAATTTTAGTTACACACATTTTTTTTCTGCTACCTGTCTTGCTGGGGGTCCAAGACAGTGTGGTACACCTTCTCTTTCCTAGACAGTGTTTTGTACAAGCCTGACTATATTTCTTTCTCATTGTGTCAGATGTTTCCATAGACCATGTTTTGTTTCATTCTTTTAACTTTGAGTTCTTCAGATTATATTATCTCTATAAAATCTATCTTTGGTATCTCCCTGCATGGGGATGGGGCCCAGATGTCTGTGCTTGTGCCACCCTGATCCCACCTTGAGCTAGAGCCTGGGGGCAAATGCCTTGGCCAATCTGGGCTGCAGATGGCTGCCCCATGCAACAACCATCTGCTGGTGGATGGGGCTAAAACTCCATCTTCCCCACCCCCTGGGCTCTCCAGGTTTGGGGGGCTTACCCCAGGGTCTTCTCTGCCTTTGCTCCCCGCTAGGTAGGGGCAGCAGGGGTGGAGCCTCGGACTTCATGGAGCAGCCAGGCTGAGCCGACTAACCCGGAAGGGAAGCAGCTGGCCTGTACCCCACTTTGCCTTCTGAAACAGAGGATACTACCTCATCAGGGCCTCCCATGCAAGTGTGGTGACATGAATGGGGTGTGGCTTTTTTGTACTTTTAAAACCTTTAAAATTTTTTTGAGGTTACATTTTTTGGTCCTCCACATGTGCTCAAAAAATAAGCCAGGAACATCTTAAACTATGAGAAAGGAATATAGATATAGATATAGATATATAGATATAGATATAGATATGTACACATACATATCTATATATACACATATACATATATATGATGAATACATTTTATATATTATAGTATAAATTTTTAATCTAGCTATCTATCATCTATATTAACTATGATGATCACATGTTAACATTGCAGAAGAACTACTGGAAAGAGTTACTGTTGCTCACTAAGAACAATGTGAGAGTGACAAAATGGAGTATTATTTGAGTATAACACAAAGTATAAAATCGTTATCTATGAGTAATACTGATATAAAATAAATGATTGAGCAAATTGTCTAGAATAAACAAAGCTCCAGAGCATGTAAATTCCCAATAGGTATGACAGTCTTAGGGAGATGAAACATAACTTCCCACTATTTGAATGTACTTTGTACACAGCATTGCTCCAAAGTTTACAACATGGAAAGGCGGGAAATAGGGTAACTATGCTAGAGAATCTTTGCAAACTTTAGATCACCCAAACAATCAACACAAACATCAATAATAGTGGTAAGTCATGATGATAGCAAGTATTCCTGATATGGTATGTTGAGAAAAATTCACTTCTTCCTATCACCCAATTTTTGTAACAATTTTCAAAATCTGCTTCTAATGCAATACATTAATTTTTGCATTCTCCCATGGTTTTCCTCTTAAGGATTGTTATTACTTTCCTGTGACCTTACTCCTATACTCTTTCAGTCCCTCTAAAGCACAGCATGAAATGTATCTACTTAATTTTCTAGACAAGTGTTAAATAAGCTGGCAGAAACAATTTGTTTTAATATATATTGATCCTGATTCTATGTCTGAATGGCATGTGTCCTTTTATGTCAATCAATCAATGGCCTTGCTTGCTTTGTCAATTATTCATTTAAAATTCTAAAGGTAAGGGATTATTTTTTCCTATTTATGTTTTCCTATAAACTTCTCGGTCAAACAGTATCTCATTAAGTTCTGACCCATGTCACTTCAAACATTGGCAACTCTATTACTGTCACATCCAAATTTTAAAATGTATTTTTGTCATTGATCTTATTATTTAGCAAAGAAGTAAGGGGTCTTGTTGGCGTTTGGTTTGTCCAAATGAGAGGCAAATTCTGTACTAATAGTTACTAGTTGTTAGCTTCATTTTTTTTTCTATTGAAATGAACCTGGGGAATGTAGCAACGAACTATAGAAATGATCCCAGAAAGTATAGTCTTAACCTGAGGAATGTGAAAGACATTTTGCCTCTGTGATATTTCTTTATCAGTAAGAATTCCATATAAGCTCTAATTATGAAACATTCTATAAAATACTTAGCCAGTGAACCTCAAATTGTTAAATACATTAAAAGCAAGGAAAGTCTGAGATACTATAACTATCATGATAAGCCTAAGTAAACATAATGAATAAATGCAATGTGGTTTCTGATACAGGATCCAGGTAAAAAACAAAGGCGTACTAGTTCAAAATAAAGAAAACCTGAGTAAAGTATGGACTTTAATAATGTGATATATATTAATATTGGTTCATTAATTGTAACATGTACCACAATATGTAAGGTGTTAACAATAGGGAAGACCATACTGTTTTTGCAGTTTTTCTATAAAACTAAATTATTTCTAAAATAAATGATTTATTTTTAAAATAGCACAGAAGGAAATGTTAATAATTTTGAGGAAATATAGGAGGTAACTTTGGATGATTTATATAAGAACAGCCTTTATGCAGATTAAGTTTAGAATTGCAGTTGATGTTCCTCATGGCCTAGTGGTTATATATAATATTTTAAGCAACAACAATTATAATAAGTTGCAGAGGACCAAAATATGCTCAAAATAAATTCACCGTTAATCTCAAAAGATTGAAATGGATGTTACATACCCTGACTCAAACTCAAGTCTTTTGAACAAGGATGATAAAAATTCATATTAATCCTTTTCTCAAACCCTGCTCTCTGAAATATGAAATTTGACAGCTAATAAAACTCTATGCCCATATTGGCCAGTGAGTTCTTGATCTTTTCAAGAATTGAGGAAAAATTTTTATAGTGAAAAAAATTGTCACAGTTTCCTTCCTACTGTTTTGATTTCAGAATACGGTTTTGATTTCAAAAGCATTTTACATGGTTCTGTTTGGGAGCAAATTGAAAGTCAAACTTTCGACTCTTATTGAGAGAAATTCAATTATTTTGCAGAAGATTGGTATTACTGGGCTGTAAAGTTCTCAGATTTTCTGAGTTCCTGCTATTTGCCCACTAGGATTTTGTTAGACTCTTGTCAAAATAAGTGCATAAGAGTTGAAGATTGATTGGTTCCATATGGTAAAATAATGAGAAAGTTCTCCTCCTTAGATGCTTTATTAATTTTCATATCCTCATTTCTAGTCTTCTTTCTTCTTTTCTCCTTACCCATTTTTCTAATCTTTCTGCCTCTCTCTTCATTATTTATATTAACACAGATATAACTTTGTTCTTTCATGATGTGCAAGTTTTGCATTTTATTGTTTGAAAACTAAGAGAAAGAAGGAATTATCTGTCTGTAAAAGCATGTAACCTGAGATATTAATAGAAGAGATTTTGGGGGCTAATATTTTCAGTATTCCTAGTAGTACACCAGGCACTGTGTTGGGTGGTTTTTTTGCAAATTGCATCAAGTAATTTTTATAATTCTTAGGTAAATATTGTTAGGTACTTTTCAGTTATGCCTGTGAGTAAAATAAGTTATATCACAGCCTAAGTTTCCCAAAGTTTTCTTAGGTGTTACAACTGTGATTCACACTTTGCGGTAAGGCAAATGTTTCAATTTTGAATTTCAAATTATATTTTCTGGAACATGTGCTACAGCTGAACAAATTGGGCACATACCAGGTCAAGAAAAATAAAGTAGTGACATCCTGAGAGTAGAAGATGGTACGATATAGAGGCCAAAACAGCGTGATCGTGATCTTTGGCAACACTATTTTTTAACTAAAAAATACATCAAAACAAGAACATCCCTTTAAAATATCAGTAAGGAAAGTAAAATAAACTATATAAATTCATAATAACCTGGTTTCTTAATTCTAACTTACTACCATATATATATAGTCATATTTCAAATTCAGAACAACTTTTCAAGAGTAACTTTCAGAAGTGGCAATACTTTTACACAATAGATTTTTAGATTTTGGGAATTTGAGATAAGATGATGTGACTTACATCTAAAGTAAAAGTAATACAACACTAATTTCTATTTGCAATTAGAAATGGTTTTCTTCATTTATTTAAGATAGCATATCTTATTTTACTTAATAAAATAAATGAAACTAAGTATGATTTTGATGCTTAATAACTTTTATCATGCCTTAATATGTTAATTTAATCTATTTTATTAACATGGACATTTGAATTATGGTCAATATTCTTGAGAAATAAAGAAAAATAAAATAATCTTTTCTGCATTAACCACAAATTTTATAAACAGAAAAATATAGAGAGCAAGAGAGCATATTCAAACCAAAATATTTACTGCATAATATAATTTTGTACTCAATTACTTCTGTCTTATCAACATGTAAAATTAACATATATTTATGTTTAGCATATATCTTGAATTTATGTTGAATATATATCTTGATTATTTGATGTAATAATATTTTTAGTATTTTACTCCATTATTGATCTAACCTTTTTATACTTTCTTGCAGTGAAATGATTCTGTTCAAATGGTTCTTCAGAGAATATATTTTGTCAAGATATGACATGCTGCATTAGAATGTTTTAAAAAGCAAACCACTTATTATAGAGCGCATCCATTTTGTGTCAATATTTTATTTGATAAAATTTTATTTATATTTCATAAAGAACAAAATAAGCAGGAAAATTGTGTTTCAAAATTATCATTTTGCATCTTAGTAAACTTATAATGAAACCACTTGTAAGGAAAACTATTTTGACTTGTTTCAAAAAGATTGATACTTTTTATTAATAGATGTAAGCTTAATATTTAAAACATAGCACCTAGTATGATAAAAGAACACAGTGATATGAATTTTATGGAAAATATTATGGTAATGTTTGTCAATAGTTTTAAAAATGATTTTGGAATTCCCCTTATAGAACTTATTTCCTTAGAAAATTATCAGAGTTGTACACAAAAAATTATATAATTATTGCAGCAGTATTTATCATTATAAAATATATGGAAGTAACCTAAAATTATCAAGTTAAGGATTTTTTCAAACAAAGTATATTACAATGTTTTATAATATAATGTTATAATGTAGTTTTAACATATCATATAGTTTGATACTGGAAAGTCTTAACAATAAAACATTAAATAAAAAACTAAGATTGAACATTACATGTTAAATGATATGAGTTTATACATAATAGTGACTAGAAACATAAATATATCTGTGTGTCTATGTGTGTTTGTATGTCTGTGTCCATGTCTGTGAGGGGGAACTTATAATTCATGACAGTGTCATTGTCAAAAATCAAGAATTTTAAAAATGGGGGTAACAAACTGAAAGTTCTTGGCTCCATTTTGGGTCCCAGATAAGGCACTTATTTTCTATAATCTTCATATACATATGTATAAAATATAAATAAGAATTTTACTTACCTCATCCTGTCTTTGAAGATTAATGCTAGTAAATATAAAAAGTATGGCACCTAAAGCGTTCTTTAAAATGCTAGTGTATTTAATATTAATGCAAGATTCCTTTGCCAGATAAGCAGTAGATCAGGTTATAGTTATTGGAATTATGGTCATCCAGCTCCAAATGACATACTTTCTAATTTATTTTATATGTTTATATCTAGTGTTGCTGACATGATTTTCATTTTGATGCTTGTACATGATTGCATTTTAAATTGTGCCTTACCACAGATGTAATAGTTTCACTTATATTTTACTATTACAGACTTACTAATTTTAAAAAAATCAGAAACTACAAAGATTATTATCAATATCCACATAATGGTTTCTTGGATACATAATTATCAGTAGGTTTGTGAATTAGGAGCAACTAATCTAAATATTATTTTCAGACAGCTTTTCTGGATAAACCTTTGATAAGCGTTAAGTGTATGAAATGCCTTTGTCTCACTTTCTAATATCGTGTATATCTTGTACACAAAAATAACTCACATTTTTCTTTGGTCTAGTCAATAATATATGATTATTTTAAATGTATTGCTGACAATGGCCATTACCATGCAGTGTGTTTATGAGAGAGGTCAGGATTTGCCACTGCAAATGTAGAGGAAATGCACATCAGAAAACTCAACTTGATGGCAAATCACATGCAGCCTGTGCCTAGAGCCTAAAGCCAGCTGTTAGCTCTTCCAAAACTCAACTAGTTATAATTTTCAGAGACTTAGAGTGCAGAAGTGTCAGGCAAAATTTGACACACAAGTGTTTGAATTAGCAGTAAATCTACTAATCTAGCCTAATATACAAAAGACTATTGCTAGATCTAGGATGTCAAACATTTATACCACTCTCTCATCATTCTGGGTCCCTGAGAACTTGAAATGGACATAAAACATAATGAAATCTAGGAATATTGTTATATTCCTAAGTCAAAGTTCACAGTTCAATCTCTTTTTTTTCTCAACTGAAAGAGATGATTTCCTTGAAATGATAATATTCACTGATGATTAAATATGTAGACTCATTTCAAAGTTCCTGGTGGTATTTATTTTAGATACAAATAGTTTTATTGATCACCAACAGTCTGCAACAAAGATACCCATCCATATGGCAACACTTTTCAGTTGTTAGAGTAGAAATATCTACTTTTTCATTATATTTACAACTCTTCAAAACATTTTTGCAAGCATAAGACAGATTATGAACTGTATTATGGTAGTCACTGATTGCTGTCAATACATCCTTATACCAGTTTTATAAATGACTCTCTTGAAATCAGAAGTTGTAAGATGAGAAAATACAAAAAGGCTTGAAAAAATCTGCTTGCTTAGTACCCCTTCTGCCATCTCTGGCTGAAAATACAGGTGGCCAAGTGTAAGAGTTCCTGCCAATTTCTAGAGTTACACTTTTATCCACTAAACAAGCATCCTGATCCGGGTTAGCAAACAGGGCACTCAACAGGAGACCCTGAGCATGCATATTAAATATCACTTATGCCTCTGCCTGTGTTGTCCATTTTAAGGAATGCTTGATCTTAGTCTGTTTCACCCTTTTCCTGTACTCCCTGGATTTGGATAATGAACTTTCCCCAGAGACATTTCTCAGAAAGGATCTTCATGTAAAACAGTCGATGCACATGCTTCTATTTTAAAAACCACATGGTCAGCACATTCTGCTTTTGTGAAATGGAATATGGTTTAAGTTTGTTTCAATCAAAAAGAGAATTTGGGTGGAAGGACTTATGTCAAAGTGCAAAAGGTTTTATACACAATGGTGAATTTTTTCTTCTTCCTCTTATGACTGCTGAGGAGAAAATAATAAAACATGCTTTTTGCCATAACAGTTTCTTTCTTACATATGGATGAATCTGCAAAGCAACTTGCAATGAAAATCCATATTTTTTATTTATTTTGGATTCAGCTGATTTATTATGAGTCAGATTAATAAACGCAGCTCTTGCTTATTACATGAAACTAACATGTATTCATAGTAAACAGTCTTAATGTCCAAATTAATGGAGTCCATTAAAGACCAATTCCTGGAGTAACTGTTGTATTGTATCATCATGGTATCCAGTGAAGTCTACTTAAAAAGTACCCTGAATCAGAATTACTATTCAGTGAATTGTGTATCCGATTGTGGAAAAAAAACCTGACATCAAAAATAAGTGATAAAACTGATATTTAAGAGTTTATTTTAAAAAATGATCATTAAATCATAGACAGGAACAGCATTGAAAAGCTCTGTTGCAGACATTACTATGGAACATCTGTGTTACTCAGTGACAGTTTTAGGGTAGAAATATGATAGGTTGATTTCTAAAGGAAAGGAGATAATTTAGATTCTTGATATACAAGAATCCAAATAACCCTCATTCTTAAAAGAATTGTAGAATTTTTTGCTTTATTTTTACCAGTTTGAACCACTCACATTTAAAATCTTATAAAAGTATTTTGCCACTACATCATATATTAAATAAAATCAACAAAGGTTTAGAGTATTTACCAAGTTTGATGCACAATAATAGAATCTGTTGTGATGCAAAGGTACTAGACACCACTTTCATCCTCATGCTTATCTTATTATCCTTGAACTTTTGATTTGTACTATTTTTAATTGAGATAATGTTGGCATACAACCCTATATGATTTAGGGGTATAGGTTCACATTTTTTAAGATGTATGTTTCCATATTACAACCACAATCAAAGCATCTATATTAATCCACCATAGTCTATTAAGGCTCCTCCCCACTATTCCCAACCTTCTTCCTTTGATAACCTCAATTGAACAGTCCTGTTTAGGAATTTTGCTTAGTTTTGTCTGTTATTATGTTTTGTTTCCCTATAAACATGAGGTGAATCGAACAATATTTGTTTTTCTCTTTTTGAATTTATTGCTAAGCATAATATCCTCCAATTCCATCAGTGTTGTCACAGGTGGCAAATGTGCCTGAATTCTTAAGTCAAGGACCTCAGCCTAAATGGGAATGCTGCCAGTTCATCAAGGTTCCAAGGAGGGCAGAATTTAATAATGTCGCATCAAACACCTTTGGCTGAAAGGAAGCATGTAAAGAGGAGCTAAGATACCTCCCTGTAAATTGAGTTAAGAGTAATTAAAGCAAAGAAACTATGTTGGACTTCATTCCACTCCCCTGCATATTGTGACTGGTACTGACCTCACAGAGTGCACTCATAATGTTCAAAGTATAGAGTAAAACCTGGAAATTTAGATACAGATATATCAGTAATACCACATACATGAGCTAAACCCTATATTACATTAATACTAATAGTTGACCTTCTCTAGAAAGTTCCCCTACATTTGACAAATCAACTGCAAGATCATGTCTCCAGAATCACAGAATACAGCAGGGGACAAAATATTAAAATCAGACAAAATAATATAATCATATGCTAGAAAATTAATCATAGTATAACTTTCAGTTGTTACTACAGATATTTTTAAAAATAAAAGCAACAAAACAGGCAGAAAATAAAACACAGCACATACTCACTTGAGTCATCAAGGGAACATGATGTCACAAGGAGAGAACAACTAACTAGAGTTCAAAAACAAAGATCTGGGATATCTTATTTTCTTATTATCCAGAGATTTAAAATTGTTGTAATAAAATCAAATAGATGGAAGAAAATGCAAAAAATTAAGGTAAAGTGATACACAATAACTCAAAATCTAATGAAAGAGATTACTGCATTCAGAAAAGATGAGTGAACTGATACATAAAATTAATGAATATGTAATAACAATTGAAGAGCTAAGAAAATATAATTGATTAAATATACCAAGCATTCATTTATTAAGATAAAAATGTAGAGGAAGTTCTGGATTCAGAATAGACTTAAGAAGCATTAAATTGGTGACATTGAAGGAAGTAATACACAAAGGGAAGAAAGAGGGATATAAAGTTTAAAAAATAGAAGAAAGCTTCCAAAACATCCCAAAATCATAATCAGAAACGCAAGCATTCAAGTTGTTCTGAAGGGGAAAAATGAGAATGGGGTAAGAAAAACATTTTTTAAAAATATTAGAAAAAAAACTTCCCAAACCTGAAGAAGGAACTAAATATCCATGTTAATGAAGATAAAAAAGGATCTATTTCTATAAGTGCAATTAGACCTACACACAGTTGTAAATCTGCCAAGAGTTCATTATAAAGAAATAAAACTGATGACCTATCGAGAAAAAGAAACAGGAAAACTTTATGTGTATCCTCATCATACTTACATCATACTTCTCAGTAAAAATCCTACAAAGAGAATAGAATGATATATTCAAAATGCATAAATAATTTTTCAAAAACTATACAAGAATATAACACTCAAAATCCACAAAAAGAGGGAGAAATAGACATCTCCCTAGTAAAACAGAAGATAAAAAAAGAGATTTTAAGCACTAGAAATTCTTTAGATGAAATTTTGAGAGGACTTCCCCTATATAAATTAAAGAAAAAAATACATAAAAATTGAACAAGAAAGTAGATAGTATCAGAAAGTTAAACACACAAAACAGTAGAATATATTCATATATTAATAACCACCCTAAATGTAAATGAGCTGAACTCATCAATCAAAAGTCACAGAGTAGTTGCTTGGATCAGAAGAAAAAAACCAATATTCTGTTTCACCAAGAAAAATTTCAACTCCAAAGATAAACACAGTCCAAAGATAAACACAAATATATATATAAAGTAATCCTACAAGCAAATGGATCCCCCTACAAAAACAGGAGCAACTATACCTATATTATTATATTATTTAATATGGTAAATGGTGAAGATATTTTATTTAAATATCATACATCCAATTAGGGGATAATAGCCAATGTCTACAAAGAGATCAGACAATTCAAACAAAAGAATACCCACTCAATAAATGGGCAAGTATAGATAGACACTTCAACAATAAAGATGTACAGTTGACCAGTAGGCACTTGAACAAATACTCATTAATGCAATTAGGGGAATGCAAATCAAGACCACAATGAGATACAAGTTCACATCTGTGTGAGTGTCCTAGATTAAAAAAGACTACAAAAAACAAGTATTATTAAGGTATGGAGAAAAACTAACTCTTGCATACTGTCAGGGAGTATGCTGTGGAGAAAACAGCATACTTATACACTGATTTTGAGAATGCAAACTAGTACAGTTCCTATGTAAAGTAGTACAGCAATTTCTAAAAATATAGAATATATATACCATATCATCCAGTAATTCCATTCCTCTGTCTCCTCCTGAAAAATATGACAATGCTATTATAAGGGATATATGTATTCCTTTGTTGGTTGTGGCACTATTTATAATAACAAATTTGTGGAAGAAATCTAGGTACCTAAGGACAGATGGGTGGATTAAGAAGTTGTGATCTATAGACACACTCAGCTAATAGAAAAGATGAACTGCCATTTGTGACAACATGGATAGAACTGGATGTGACCATGCTAAGTGAAGTAAGGCAGAAGGAAGACAGATACTGATGAGTTTACTCACTTAAAGAGAAACAAATATCAGACAAAACCATACTAAAAACAAATCACAGAAATTAGACTATGAAATTGGGACTACCAGAGGAGAATAAAGTGGAAAATTAAGGCATAAGAACTATAATGGACTATGGCAAAGGACTAAGGGTATCTTGGTGGTGAGTGTGGTGTAGTAACATACTTATGAAAAGGTGTAATCCTATACCCTTGAATCATAAAATATCGTAAACCAACGTTATCTCACTAACAGAAATAAATAAAGCAACTTAATCTAACACCATATAGATTATTTAGTTTAAAAAAAACAAAACTATAAAACTTGCTTCCCTATCCTGCTTTATATTCATTCCCTTATTAGGTATTATTGCCTCCAATAATCTTTAAGTGAAGGAACCTATTTTATCAATTATTAAATCTTGGCTATACTCATTTGCTTTGGTTAGTATAATGAATCATTTATAATGACTTGCCAAGTTAGTCTATGCTCTTTGTAGACTCCTGTATTTTTCTCTCTGAACCCTGAATCTCCAGGAGAACATGAACAGACTAACATAGCATACACTGAGAGGCTGTGTAAAGGAATGCCATTAGTCCCAAATAAGGCCCAAAGTGACCTACAAAATGACTGAAGATACAGGATCAAAGCCAATTAAAATCAACCAAACCTATCCCAGAGTTGCTCAGTCAATGAGTTGACTCATGAAAAATAGTAAATGTTTGTTCTTTTAACTTACTAAACTTTGGGTTAGTTTATTGTCCAGTGACAACTGATAAAAATATCTTGAGTTTTTAAAACTTTTTAATCCAGAAAGCATGTGCACTCAGAGGATGTGCATAACTACTGATAAAACTGTGTTATTTCCAATTATCTCTTCCACCAGTGCCACAAATGATCATTTGGATTAAACTGTGCCATTATAAGAGTGGTAAATTGAAATTTCTTTACTAATCTGTGGCAAAGCAAAATCCCCTTGCACATTGGGGGATGTTACCTTCATGTGCTAAGTAGATCTAGAATATATTAATGGATAAAAACCAACATCTGAGAACAGAAATTGCAAAATAATTTGACATTTTGTAAAAAAAAATGACATAAAAAGAATGGACTATTAGGGGAAGTATGAGCCTCTGAAAGTATTTTCAGGACTGCCATGGGAAAACTAGTATTAGCTTGTGGCTAGCAAGGAGGCAATATGCAGAAAGTTCCTCACTACTCAAGTGTCTGTAAAAAAGGTCTGAATGTGAATCTGTCTGTTACCCTGTCTGCTTATATAACTTTTAGGGTGCCCAAGTCTCAAATCAATTTGGTGCATTTTCCAAATTGGCACTGTTTTTAAGACTCAGATGGCACTGTTGTGAACTTATACTTGACTCATTGTCAAAAGTGTTTTGCTTTCAAAATCAAAACCTCTTTAGTGCATCAAATCTGCATTTTGCCAAGATTGATAGTTTCATGCTGAGGCACAGTGGAGTTAGGCAAATTCCTGTGCAACTCAAAAACAGGAGCCATAGGGTCTCCTCTTTTACCAGAAATTCAGTAGAATGTCCTCACTGGATACAAAGCTCTACTTTAGATAATCTTACCCACTCAAAGTTACTGAAAATTCCAGAGCATTGTAAAGAATACCATAGTTATGGCATAGACTTAACATTTTGTTGAGCAATTTCTTTTCCTAGCTGGCTACAACATTATGAGAAGCAGTCCAATGATTGGAGTTGCATTAAAGCACAACAGGCTTTGTTCTAAGACAGATCTGGACTCAATTCCTGACTGTGCTATTTAAACAAAAGCTTGAAAATATAAACTGCCAGAAATCAGTTGCCACATCTACAAAATGGGGATGGTAAAAATGGCACATATGACAAATGATTATTGTATGGATAAAGTATTATGTTTAGCAAATAATAAGTTAGAAAATATCAATTACTACATTTATCATTTTCCATAGTTTGAATATCATAATATTTTGAGTATTGAGGAATATAAAGAAAAGAAAGCAGTGTGAAAACCAGTGAGGCATCTGTTCTCAACTTTGGTGCAAGTCATCTTTATTCACAGAAAAGCACCTGTACCTGCCTTTATGGAGTTGTTTGAACATACGGTTATCTTCAAGACCTTAAAGTTATTTATATGAGAATAAAACTGCCTGCTACAAAGATCAGCTGCCTTAGCAAGTGGGAAAGTCTCTATGGAACTCTCTTTCGTCTCATCAGAGTTGAATTTTGCTAAATGATTGTGAGCCAAGAATCTTTGTCTAATGTTTATCAAAGTTATGTAGAATTCACAATAATTTTGACACCTCTTGATTACTTTCAAATCTCAAGAATATATAACACTTGAGGGCAAATGTTCATAGGTAGACAAGTTACATTTCTATGAAAAATAGATTGACAATATTTTAAAATAAGAGATTAGAAAATTTATGAACAGATTACTGGTATCTACTCACCTACAGCTCTTCATCAGTTTAAATAATATTGCAAAATGTGGCAAGTGGAAATGTGTCTTTACAAAGATACTTTATATTTCCACCTTCTTCTTTTTCTCTTGTAGACTATCTTATTTGCAGTCACCAACTCATATGCCTGTAACATATCCACTTCATTTTGCTTTCAATTGAAAACCATTCTAAAAATGAAGTTAATAAACAATTTCAATAAATGATTCTTACATTAAAAGACTATGCTGGGTCATAACCCTTCAAGATTGTAGATTATAGGCTTACTATATATTTAAAGGACTTGAAAAATTTAGTTCAGAGGTCAAGGAAGTATCATAATTGCATGAAGATGCTGGAAAATGAGACAAGAGAAGTGGTATAGAAAATTGGAGAATGAATATCTTACCAAATAGTACTTAATTCATTTGCTTAAAAACACTGGTCAGATGAAGTAAAATGCATCTAGCAGTTAGACTTCATTTATTTTCCTTAACTTACTAAGAAAACATCTCAAATATGCAATCCTAGCACTTGTAGCAAGTAACACTAGAATAACTTGGCACTGACAAGTTGATTGGAATCTCTTCAAAACTTATAAAAATTATACCAATAACCCTGGAAACTACATTGTAGGGATTATGTTTTAAATCCTGCCAGTGATACCATGCCTGAAATAGGAAATTCCTAAAGACCCATGCTTTCTTGTTACCGCCAAGGTAATTGCAAAATTTTCCCATCTCCTCACATGGAAAAAAGATTAAATTTATTCATCAGGGTTGCACAACTGCAACGTGAAACTTTTCAGGGAGATATTGATGTCAATTATGTCTCAAACTTCATCTATTGGAGTACTAATTTGAATGATCTGTCAAAGATTTGTTTCCTACATCCTTCAAAGTTTAGATGCACTACTATTTGGCCTCTCTGAGCACTAATTAGCATTTTTTGTAAAGATGTGTAGGTGTAAACAGAAGAAAGCATTAAGAGATTAGGGCAATATGGTGGACTAGCAAAATACTGGAGTCTTGATTTTCCTTCCTCTACAGACACATTAGACCAGAATAAGCAGAAGGGCAACAGAATTTGCATGAAAACTGAGGAAAATGTAGGCATTCCAAAAGAAGAAGATACAAAAAAATGACTGAGACACAGTTCTACCAAGAACAATATTGGGACACTGAGATGGTCCTCACTACTCTTCCACCTGGACTCATGAGAGCTACCTATGCTCCTAGCCTACTGCAGCAGAGTGAATGTTTGACTCTCTGAGACATCACTGAGTCTTGGGTGCATGAAGGGCCACTGGGATGGTTATCAGATAGTTCGGTAGTTCTGAGAAAAATATGCTCTACCTTGTCTGGATTTGGAAGTCTTCTGAATAGGTGAACGACTATGCAATCTATAACTTCTCAAAGTGCCTGACTGCTGCTCAAACCCACCCCCTCCACCCACCTAACCACCCACCCACCCCCAGATAGAAGCACACACCTTCCTGTCCTAATGCTTATACATGAACCTTAATGATAAGTCACTTCTCACAAGACCCACTAAGTTTAGACATATGATGCTTCTGAATGATCACATTTGCATCAGTGACTGAAATTCTCCAGGCCTCTCCTTCACCAGACTGAGCACTGTAAGGAACTCTCAATACTTATAGAGCAAGAAAAGAAAATAATAAAATCAAGTGAAATCAAATCCGTATACCTGAGGGAAATTTATAAATAGTTCAAGTGTCTAATTTACTTATGTAAATATTTATAAATAAGTAAATTTAAAGTTATAAGGTGGGCAAGCAAAATAAATAGCACATGGCAACTGAAAACGTCAAGGCAATATAATGTACAAGGAGAGAATAGCTATCCAGATTCCTGAAAGAAAGCTATAAAAGATAATAAGATAGTATCTCTTTATCAGATAAAGAGTTCATGATTGCTATAATAAACTAATTATCTCAAAGATAGTAATTTACAAAGACAGGTGGAAGAAAGAGGGAAATAACATGTAAAAAGTAGACATTTAAAAAACTGACTATATTAGAAAGTACAATATAAGGGTAATGGTTATCACAGTAGGGGTAGATAGAGAGGAGGAAACAGAGAGTTTCATGAAAGAATTAATAATGGTAACCTTCTCAAACCTAGGAAAAGAACTAAATATACAAATTCATGAAGCTACATGAACCATTGGTTTTCTAAGTACAATGAGACCTACACCAAGACATAGTAGCAAAACTATCAAGTATTCAAGACAAAAGAAAGTATATTCAAGATAGTTAGGGTGAAAAAGAAGTAACTTATAAAGGTACATTTAGTAGTCAAAGAAAAGTTGAAGGAGTTAATCAACACTAGACAACCCCTACAAAAAATATTGTTTTCATATCTAAACTGAAGAGTGTCCATATTGAACAAGGTTACATTGGAACAGAACACTAAAGACAAAATTGCAGTAGTAAGATCATATGCATCAATAATGACCCTTAACATAAATGAACTGAAGTTACCAATCAAAAGATACAAAATGGCCAGATGGATTAAAAAGCATAGCCCAACTGCATGCAATTTATAAAAGATTTGCATAAGCTATAATGGCACACATACCACTTAAATTAATAAATGAAAACTGGAATTCCAAAACAATGGGATATTTAAAAGGCATAAAAAGCTGTAGTTATATCAAATAGAGTAGGTTTTCATTAAAAAAATACAGCAAAAGAAAAATATGTATACTATATAGTGATAAAGGTATTGAACAATAGGAAGACATGGTAATGATCAATATATGTCCATCAAGTATGGCAGATCAAAAATAAAAAGACAACAATATTAATTATTTAAATTAATATTAAATAAACCTAAAAAGATCCATACAATTAAAGACATAAGGGAAGATCTTGACAGGACACAATAAAAGTAGAAACTTTATATCCCAATTACAGCAATGGACAGATTATCTGAACAAAAAGTTACCAATGAAATAATGGCCTTAAATGAAAAATTGGATGATATGTAACTTAATAAATATTTCAAGAACATTCCACCCCTAAATAATAGGGGTGAAATACATTTCAAGTGCTCATGTAGCATTCTCAAGATTAGAGCACATGTTGATAAACAAAATAAGTGCCAATAAATATGTGAAGTTTAAAATCATGTCAAGATTCTCTTTGGACCATAACATCATTAAATTAGAAGTCAAAAAAAAAAAGAGATCAGAAACAGAAAATTGAGGAAAATTGAGCTGTTGATGAACAACTACTGTGTCAATGAGGACATTTATGTAAAAAGAAAACCCCAAAACCTGTAAATAAATATGAAGGAAAGCATGGATTTTTATAACCTATGAGGTACAAAAAAATCAGTACTAGTTGAATATTATAATAATATAAGTCTACCTCACAAAACATGAAGAATTAAAATGGAAATCTAAGCTTGCATTTAAAAGAACTAGAAACAGAAGTAAAAGTAAAGCAAGGAGAAAGATAAAAATACCAAAATCAGAGTGTAAATTAGAAAATAGATATTAAAAGATATCCAAAGGACCAGGACCAACTGTTTTTTTTTTTTGATTGCACATGTATATATCTTTTACATTATTGTATACACCAAGGTTCTACCACCACCTTGCCACCTGTGAACCCTTATCTTAATCTCTTGTGTTCACCCCTTCCCTGCTTTCACCCTCACTCCCCCTTTCTTGCTTTATACTTTAGTTCTGCTGACAGTTTGTTACTTTGAGGTTTCGTTGTCCTTTTATTTGTGTTTTCCCTGTATCCTGTATATAGGTGAGAAATATAGGTGATATCATCCATTATATCTCTTTTTCTCAATGGCTTATTTCCACTAGCATGATTCACTTTTGGCCCATCCATGTTATCACAAGTGCATCAGATTTATATTTTTGATTGCCGAATAATATTCCATTATATATATACCATTATAATAATATTCCATTATATATAATATTCCATTATATATAATATAGATAATAGCTATATATAATATTGCATTATATATTCCATTATAATATTCCATTATATATATAATATTCTATTATATATATAATATTTATATATAATAGCTTTCTTATTTGTTCATCTATTTTGGGGCATTTGGATTGTGTCCATATTCTGGCTATTGTAAATAGTGCTGCAATAAACATCTGAGTAGAGGTGTCTTTTTTAATTACTGTTTTGGTGTCCTTTGGGTAGATTCCCAGAAAGAGAATTGTTGGATTGAATGGTAATTCAATTTTTAGTAATTTGAGAGTCCTCCACATAGCTTTCCATAGTGGTTGGATCAATTTGTATTCCACCAGCAGTGTAAGAGTTTGTTTTTTTCCACATCCATGCCAGCATTTTTTGTTACCCATTTTTTGTTGATCAGTTTTCATATGGGGCATTCTTACTGATGTAAAGTGGTCTCACTGTGGTTTTGATTTGCATTTTGCTGACTATTAGTGATGTTGAAAATTTTTTCATAAGCCTATTGACCCTTTATATTTCTTCTTTGGAGAAGTGTCTTTTTAGCTTTTCTCACCTTTTGACTAGGTTTTCTGATTTGTTTTTGTTAAGTTGTGTGAGTTCTTTGTGGATCTTTGATATCAGATCCTAGTCACTTGTATGGAGAGCAAACATTTTTCTCTTTCAGTTGGGTGTCATCATTTTGTTTTGGCTGTCTCTTTCTCTGTGTAGAAGCTTTTTAGTTTGATGTGGTCCCAGTTGTTCATGTTTTCCTTCTATTTTTTAGCACCTGTAGATGGGCCCAAAACCTAGGTATAAGTTTAGGAATATTTTGCTCATATTTTCCCCTATGTATTTTATGGTTTCAGGCCTTACATCCAAAATTTTTATCCATTTTGAGTTTTTTTTTTTTTGTGGTATGAGGGAGTAGTCTAGATTCACTTTTCTGCATATTGCAGTTCAGTTTTCCCAGCACCATTTATTGAAGAGATTTCACTAATTTCAATACAGTTGTTTTCTTCTTTGTCAAAGCTTAACTGATTATATATGTGGGGCTTTATTTCTGGACTTTCAGTTGTGTTCCATTGTTCTGTGCCTGGTTTTGTTCCAGTACCATGGCATCTTATTACTATGGCCTTGTAGCACAATTTAAGATCTGGAAAATTAATATCTCCATCCTCCTTTAGCCAAGAGAGCTTTGCATTTTTGAGGATTTTTATTGTTCTAAATGAATTTTAGTATTTTTTTTCACTTTCTTTTAAGAATGACATTGAGGTCTTTATTGAAATTGCATTGAATCTGTAGATTGCTTTTGGAAAAATGGCCATTTTGACAATGCTAATTTTTCCAGTCCATGAGCAGGGGTGTCTTTCCATTTCTTTGTGTCTACTGCTATTTCTTTTAACAATGTTTTATAATTTTCTCTGTATAACTCTTTCACATTCTTTGCTTATTTCCAGGCATTTAATTTTCATTGGTAAATGGTAAATAGAGTAGTTTTCTTTATGTCTTCTTCTGATCAATTTTTTGTAAACAGGAAAGTGACTGACTTTTGTGTGTTTATTTTGTAGCCGTCTACCTTACTGAACTGGTTTATTATTTTCATTAGTTTTCCATAGAATACTTAGGATTCTCTTTATATATTATTATATTGTCTGCAATCAGTCATAGGTTTTACTTCTTCTTTCTCTATTTAGATTCCATATATATTCTTTTCTTGCCTAATTACCCTAGCTAGTGCTTCTAGAAATATATTGAAAAGCAGTGGTGAGAGTGAACAGCTTTGTCTTGCTCCCAATCATAGATAGAAGGCTTTCAGTTTTTCTCTGTTTACTATGATATTGGTGTGAGTTTGTTGTGTATTGGTTTTATGTTAAGATACATTTCTTCTATCCCTACGATTTCGAGAACCTTCATCATAAATGGACATTGAAATTTGTCAAATGATTTCTCAGCATGTATTGATACAACTATATGGTTCTAATTTTTCTATTTGTTGATGTGTTGGATTACATTAATCGATTTTCTGTTTTGAAACATCCTTGTGTTCCTGGGATAAATCCTATTTGGTCAAGGTGTATTATTTTCTCAACACATTGTTGGATTCTATCTCCTAGGATTTTGTTGTGAATTTTTGCATCTGTGTTCATTAGGGAGATTGGTTTGTAGTTTTCTTTCTTTGGTTTTTCTTTGTTTGGTTTTGGTATTAATGTGATGTTGACTTTGTAGTATGTATTTGGTAGGTAGTATACCTACTTTTTCTATTTTTTGAAAGAGTTTTTGTAAAATAGGCACCCTTTTGCCTCTGAGCGTCTCATAGAACTGTTTTTGTAAATCCAGGGCTTTAACTTTTGGTGAGGGTTTTGATTACCATTTCAACTTTGCTGCTTGAGATTGGTTTATTTAGGCTTTCTATGTCTTCTTTATCAAAATTTAGATGGATGTTTGCTTCTAAAAAATTGTCTATCTCATCAAGGCTGTTGAACTGTTTGCCTAAAGATATTTATAGTACCCTCTAATTATTCTCTGGATTTCTGCTTTGTCTTTTGTAATTTCTCCTGTCTCATTCTTGATTCTATTTTTTTTCCTCCCTTCTCTTTTTGAGCCTGTATTTTCTATTTTGTTTATTTTTTCAAGGAAGCACCTTTTAGATTGATTGTTGTTTGGATCTATCGGATTATTTCTATTATATTTATTTATGTTTGAATTTTTAAAATCCCCTTCCTTCTACTTGCTTTTGAATTTTTCTATTCTCTTTCTGGTTCTCTCAGAAATATGAGAGTAAGTTGTTTCTTGATGTGTGATTCTGTTGCTATGTATTTCCCTCTTATCACTGCTTTTGCAGCATCCCATATATTCTGGAAGGATATGTCCTTCTTGTTGCTCATCTTAAATTTTTTTTAAAATTTCATCTTTTATTTCCTCATTGATGCAGTGGTTTTCCATTAATGAGAAGACTGACTCCATGAGAGGTGAGGTTTCCTTTCCTTATATTCATGATTGATTTCCACCTTGATGCTTTTATGGACTGAAAAAAATCACTGGTCTGATTTCAATCCTTGTGAACTTGTTAATGCTGGTCCTATGGTCTAGTATTTAATCAATCTTGTGCAATGATCTGTGTGCCCTTGAAAAATATGTATATTCCTTTTTTCCAGGGTGCAATATTCTGGAGATGTCTATTAGGTGCATTTGTTTAGGATTACTGGGTCCTTGTTAGCTTTTTTGTCTTGTAAATCTGTTCCTTGATGATAATAGGGTGTTTAAATCTCCTACTTCATATGTATTTTCTTTAATGTCTTACTTCAGAGATGCTAGTATTGGTGTATTTTGATGCTCCTTCTTTGGTGCATATATATTGGTAAGTGTTATGTATTCCTAGTGATTGTCCTCTTGATCATTATATAGTGGCCATCTATGCCTCTTTTATCTTTTTTTTTTCAGCATGAAGTCTATTTTATCTGAGATGAGTATGGCTGCACTTTCTTTTGGCATCTACTTTTTGTAGGATTTTTCCACCAAAACTCTTTGATTATTTCTTCAAATATTTTTCTGTTCCTTTCTTTCTCTTCTTCTTCTGGGATGCTTGTTACTCAATGATGGTTTTCCTCAAGTTGTCAGATATTTCCCTGAGTTTATCTTCATTTTTTCCCTTTGTATCTCTCTTTCCTTTTCTTTTTCTGTTTTTTTCCTGCCTCACTCTAAATCTTCAAGAGTGCTAATTAATTCTTCTATTTCTTCTGTTCTTCTATCTTAGCTTCTCTCCAAGTCTTTAGTTCCTCTATTGTTCTGTTAGTGTCCATCAATTTTTTGAGAATTCATTCTAATTTCTTAATCCATTAAGTTTTTTAAATCTCATTCTTTTCCTTTTCTGTCTTCTCTGTTAAATCTCATGGTTTTTTATTTTATGTATTTATGTATTTATTTAGTTTTTGTTTTTCTATTGAAGAATCATTTATTTTTATTTTTATTTTTGTTCATACTTTAGATTTTACAGTAAAGGCAAATGATTATTGGAAAGCCTCTTTTCCACCCACCATTGATGACCCCCCTCTGTTTACTCCGACCCCTCTCCTTTATGTTTTTTGGTCTATGTTTAATCCTTTGGTCACTTCGTATTCTATGTCAATGTCCTTTTCTTTGGTGAGGGGCTGTGATCCTAGAATATAGCAAGCCTTGTTGGTAGATGTTCAGTCTTATCTCTGTACTGGGTAGCTGTTCATTCTCCTTTGAAATCTATTGGTGTTTTCTCTTGTTGACAGTCTTCAATCAATTCCATTCAATGTAGAAGATACTCGTTGTGGAAGGCATCTGCTGAAAACCTTTGCTGATCATTTCCTCTCCTTCATTGTAGCTTTGTGTGGGCCTGCAGCCCCATCTCTGTGACATTCCTCTCCCATTGATTGGGGAGGGGAATCTTGCTTTTTTGAGCTGTGTATCCGTCCTTAGCTTTTGAGCCGTCCACTCATTGTGTGGCCTTAGGTGTGATTCTGTGATAGGTGATGTCCATGATCATTTCCCCAATCCAATATATCTTGTTTTTATCACAGTTCCTTCTCTCGTGGTCCACTCGTATTTGTGCACAATATTTTGCTTGATCCCTCACCAATTCTGTTGGTCCAATGGATTAATTACTTCTCTTGCTTTCCTTCTGAGGACTAATAGTTGGGGTGAGAGTGAAAGAGGTAGCCGCCCCACCCCCACCCCCCAGCCCACACAGGGGTGGCTGAGCGCATGAAGACCGGGTGGCGACAGCCTGCCAAAGCGAGGCGGCCGCTGGCAGGCCCGGAGCCCTATCCGGGTTCCAGCTGCCGGCACCTCTGCGCCCTCCCCATCCCAGCACCCACCTGAGTGGGGCCACCCTCTGCTCACCCCACAAAGCGGAGGCTTGGCTGAGCATGAGAAGGCCAGGCTGTCACCGCCCGCTGAAGCGAGGCGGCCTCGGCAGGCCCGGAGCCCTATTTGGGTCTGTCATGGCTTTTTATTATGACAGTTCTGAATTCTTTTTCCTCTCAGGTCATAACATTTTTCTGTACCTTTGTTGTTAGTTTCAGTGGCCTGAATTACTTTCTGTGGTGCAAATATGTCTGAAAGTTTGGTTTGATCATTTGTGATTTTCCTTCTTATATTTTGCTTTTAGATTTGTTCTGTCCTTGGTGTGTTAGTGCCACTGATGCCATTGGTCACTATTTCTTGGTAGTATTGCTGTTTTGTGGAGGTATCTGCTTCATGCTTGGGCTCTGTTGTTGGTGGGCAGGAGTACAGGTGTTAATCCCTGCAGCTTCTCTCTCAGGGACAGTTTGAGTCCCTGCTCTTGGAAGGAAGAACCTTTGGTTGCTCTTTCTGGCTTGTTGTGAGCTTCTGTATTTGGATACAGAAGTGCTCTACAGTTTTTACCAGGTTTTTTTTCCTGCCTGGAAGGCTATTACCAGTGGGTGTTTCTGAAGCTTTATTGTGTACCCCAATTATCACTGATTTATGGGCCTATAAGCACTTCTATTTTGTTGTATCTTCAGCAGGCCACCAACTTTTTTTGTCCATGTTAAGCCAGAGCACAAGGTATTTGCACAGCAGCAGGGCCCTTTTCTTTTGTCTGGCAGCAGTGCATGACCCAGGATACACCAATTTTTGTCCGGTGACAGTGGCAATGCCTGAATTCTTGTCCCAGTACTGCCAATTACGGAACCCATGCTTACACTTTTATTCCTCCCTGCACTGTGATTTTGGGTCCACTCACTATTTCTTCTGTGGCCCTGTGGGGGCCTTTTTGATTATCTCCTTAAGTCCTCCACTGCCTATGTGATACTGTGCCTGTGTGAACTTCCTTGCTTGTGTTACCAGCATGCACTTCCTTCTGGCACTTGCTTCCTTGCTCCCGCCTGTTGCTTCTCTCGAAGACCTCTATATGCAGGGTCCCTATATGACTCTTAGAACTTGCTCCCTCTCTTTCTTGGCCTCTCACACAGCAGACAACGTAGGCTATATGTCCTTTGTCCCACGCCACTCCTATATATGGAGTAATGGCTGCTGCAGAGGGAATTCTCATGGTCCTGTCCACTTTTATGGAACTGGTTTCTGTTGCTGTTGTCTTTATTGGTCACCTGAATTTATCTTGAGGATTCCAGCCCTAGAGTGGACTGTTGATGTTTCTGGGCTGGAACTCTGTCCTGACTAGAAGGTGTTGTAGGTAGATTTGGTGCACTGGTTTTCCCCGACCAGCTGGCCAGTGTCAGAGGTCAGTGAGCTCCTCTCTTTGGTCCCCTTTTTGGATGTGGGGAATAATGGAAATGTGTTAAAGTTCTCCAGCTGGTTTGGGGCTTCTGTTTCTTGCTAGAATTTCACACTCAGTCCCTTTTTTATAATTGTTTTTAGGAGAGGAGTTGAGCTCATTCTCTCTATTCCTCAATATTCTGTGTGGGCTCCAATTGCTACTTTTTAAAATAGTAACAAAGTAGACAAAAATTTTCAGACTCACTCAAAAATGAGAGAATACACTAATGAAATCATAAATAAAAGAAGAAAAATTGGAGCAGGTACTATAGAAATACAAGGAATTATTGGAGAGAATTTTGAATTATATGACAATACATTTGGATTAACTAGGAAAAATGAATAAATTCTTGAAAATATAAAGCTTTGAAGTACTAAGTCAGGAATAACACAAATCCTGAAGAGACCCATCACAGGTAAGGATATTTAAACAGTATTCACAAACCATGAAAAATAAGCATATGATAGATCAACTTCAGTATTTTATTGCATCAATATTTCAAGGAATACACAACATATGTTCTCTCCTAAAACTCTTCTATAAAATTGAAAAGGATGGAAAGGATCCAAGCATGTTGTATGAGGTCAAAAATACCCTGATTATAACATCAGACAAGGATATTAAACACACAAATATGAATATGTGCACACAAAACCACACCCAATTGCAGACCATTATCTCTGATGAACATAAGTTAAAAAATGCTCAGTAATATTGGGAAAAATGAATCTAGCAATGCATTAAGAGAATTACATATTATGATCAAGTTTGATACTTTTTCTGGCTACAGTGTACTTCATTTCTGGTTCCCTAAGCACCTCTTCTTCATCAGGGAGTCTAGCACAAGCAGATTCTCAATGTGTATGTGTGGGAAAGTACTCACTAGAATCTGTCACCTCTTTTCTTCTTTTTGTGTTTTTCATGGGGCAAAACAATAGTAGTTACTCCTTGGAGGCCATATGGACCATCAGGTCTATTAACTTGTTTCTGTAGCCAGATTCATTGTTATACCAGAAAATGAGCTTGTCAAAGTGTTCTTTAAGGGCAATTTCAGCCTCAGTATCAAAGGTACAGGAGTGAGTATTGCTGTTAAAAGTGTAAGTGACAACCTAATATTCAGTTTAACCCAGGATGGCCTTGAGTTGGATATGTGACACCTGCTTACCAATTACTTGATCTCATCATGTTTAGCAGATTTCCAGGTGGACAAGTCAGATACACAACTATCAGGTTGGAGGTGGGGGATACAGAAAGCCATGCCAGTTACCTTCTTGTTATGTGCAGGGATAAACTTTTCCATAGCCTTGGCAATTAGAATGGTGTACAGGGCAGCTCCTCAGCCATCACACTACAGACTCACAGAGGGATCATCCAAAGATTTGTGAGTGGTAGTGATGGAATGGACTGTGATTATCTCAAAGTTTTCATGGATAAATTTGGGTAAGGATCCTAAGAAGTTGGTGGTACAGAAGGTATTGCTGACAGTCTTGTGGGAGTTGTACTTCTATTGGTTCATACCCATCACAAACTTGGTGGCATCAGCAGAAGAGACAGAGGTGATGACACATTTAGTTTCACACTTTGAGTCTCAGAGTTTTTCAAGGTACTGAAGAAATCAATGAACTCCAGAAAATATTCAATACTAGTATCACCTGATTTGATATTGGTGGGATCTAGTTCATAAGAGATGGAGATGGACTTTCAATCTATTGAAAGCTTACTGATTCAGCCTTGGCTGTGCTATAAAATTTGCCATAAATAGAATCATTATACTGAAACATGTAGGCAAAGAAGTTGAAGTCAATAAAGGGTCATTAAGAGCAACAATATACCCTTTGCCAGAATTAAAAGAAGTCTAGATACTAGTGCCCAATCTAGCCAAATGCATTTACTTTGACTACCACCATTGTGTCTGAGGGTCATGCAGATATTATAGGAGAAGAAGTTTGGGAACAGAACTTGGAGGAGCAGAGATCCTCGAATGAAATTTATTCTGTGTATGAAAGGATAATTCTATATAGGAAAATTGATAAATATGATACTATGCATTATAAAAGGAAGAACAAACATCATAAAACTATCTCAATGAAGGTAAAAACAACATTGGACAAGATTCACTGTCCTTTTATTATAGAAATTTCTGAACAAAATGAATATAGTAGCATCAATCCTCAATAAAGGCCATGTATGATAAATGCACAGTCCAAAACATATTCAATGGTGAAAATTTGAAAGCTTCCCTCTAAGATCATGAAAAAGACATGCTATCCACTTACACCAATGCATTGCTATATAGTCTAGCAAGATCAATTAGAAAAGAGATGTATATAAAAAGAAGTAAAATTATCAATACATGTAGATGGTATGGTAATAGTAATTGTGTTTCTCCACTAAAAAAATTATTTCAAATACTAAAGGATGATTCATCAGTCCCACTGCTAGTAATCTACCTGAAAAATGCAAAAACACCAATTCAAGGGGATAAATGTACTACTGTGTTCTCTCCAGTATTATTTATAATAGCCATGTTATAGATTCAACTTAAGTGCCCAAGAACAGATGCATGGATTAAGATGATATGGTGTGCATACAAAACAAATACTACTAGCTATAAAACCTGCACTCTTACCATTTGTGAAAGATTGATGGAACTGTAGATGTTGATGTTAAGTTAAATAATTCAAAAGGAGAAAGATAAACACCAGATGATTGACTCATATGTAAAATATAGAAGAAACAAAGAAAATAGCAAACAAAATCAAAGTCAAATCAAGCCCTGGATATCTGACTATAGAACTGTGGTTACCAGAGGAAAGGGGGAGGGAAGGGAAAGAGAAAGTGAAAGATTATGGATGCCTTATGATGTGTTCAGGTTGGTAACATTCATGTGGAGAAGTGTGAAACTATACTTCAGAGTTAAGTACAGTGTAATAAACCAATTTAACATAAATAATTCATAAAGAAAAGGTATAATTTGTGGCTATCATAAAGTGGCTCTAAAATTAGCATAAACATTTGCTAAATAACCCTGCATAAAATTATAGCATAGCAGAAAAAGAAATCAGGGAAACAGTAACATCAAAAAGAAGTAAACACTTTGAAATATATGTAACCAAGGTGAAAGACCTGAACAACAACAATATAAGCGATTTTAAAGAAATAGGAGGCACAAAAAGATAAATAGGCATTTCATTTTCATGGACGGAAAATATAGTAACATTACTTGAATAGGATAAATCCAAAGCAATGTGCACATTAAATACAATTTCTTTCAAATGCCAGTTGCTATCAAAATATATTATTCACAAATTAAGAACAAGAAATTATGACATTTATTTGGAGCAACAAAAACCCAAATAGCAAAATCATAGGGAAAATAATGAAAATGAAAATGGAGGTATAATGCTCTCCTCAAACTGTTTTACAAGGTGATAGAAATCAAAACTGCTAGTTTTGGGATTAAAAAAAGAGACATAAATCAATGCAAGAGAATTTGCTGCCAAGAAATAAAACCACACATATATCAATAGCTAATTTATAGCAAAAGATCCAAGAGTTAAACATGGAGCAAGGAAATTTTCTTCAGCAAATGGAGCTGGAGAAATTGAACAGTCATGTGTAAGAGATAAATTGTATTACTGTACTATAGCATACACAAAATTAATTCAAAATTATTAGTAATTTGCATATAAGATCTGAAACCATACAGTTCATTAAAAATTAGGTTATACACCCTTAGATATTAGTCCTAAGCGATGTGTTGGCTGCCCAACTCCAGTAAGTGGGACGACAACAAATCAAAAACATTCTGCACCGTGAAAAATCATACATGAAAGCATAAAGCCATCCTACTGAGTGGGAGAATATATTTGCAGATCATAAACTGACTAGAAGTCTAAAATAAAGAAATCAAAAAATTAAAAAGCAATCTAATAAAAATGACAAGATTATCTGAACAGACACTTTTTAAAAGAAGACATACAGATGGCTAATATATATATATGAAACATGTTCATCATCTCTTATCATTGTAGAAAAATGTAAGTCAAAACATCAATGAAATATCACATCATACTGGTAAGAATTGATCCAAAACTAGAAAGCATCAGGCATTGGAGAACATGTCATTGGAAGGGAAAATTTATACAGTGTTGGTAAGATTGTAAATTTGTGAAGCCATTATGGAAAGCTGCATGCAGATTCTTCAAAAACCTAAAAATATAATTCTGTAAAATCTAGTTATCCCAATTTTGCATATACCTGATGATACAGGGGAAAAAGTACTAATTTTAATAGTTACATTGGTCCTCGTGTTTATTGCAGTACTATTTACGTGGAAATTTTGGAAAACAAACTAAATTACCATTGATTAATGAATGTATAAGGAAGATGTAGAGTGTAAAAAAATAAAATGATATTTAACTATAGAAATTATTAGATTCTGTCATTTGTGGCAATATAGATAGACCTCATAGGAATTATGCCTAGTAAAATAAGTTAAACAAAAAAAGAATGCAGATGATATCACTCATGGTTGTCACATAGAACAATGAACTAATGAAAGATAAATTATTATATTTCACAATCAATTAGTGGTCACCATCAGGAAAGGGAGAAATTGAGTAGATAAATTGGGTAATAGGGACAATAGTTTGGTAAAGGATAGCTTTTTCTGTTAGCAATGACATTAATGTAGTTTATGCATATGCTGATTCTCAAAGACAAACATATTGTTGCATTACAATACTAGATAAACTGAAACAAAAGCTGAGAGCTTCCACAAAGTGGGGACTTAAACAAGCACCTATTGACTGAAAACTAAATGAATAACAAAGTGAATCCAAGTAAATGCACACAAAAAACATTATAATTTGAATGTCAAATACAAAATATGAAGAGAGAACTTGATAATTTAAATGCACGGGCAAATGCCCCAAAGCAACATGTGCACCCTTAGCCCTACATACAAGACAGAGATTTTCCCATGTCAGATGCTCCAAAACACACCCTAAATAACCAACAGAGTTGCCTGGAGACCTCAGAAGGGTTTGCCCAGTCCTGCAGGGGATAAAAACTCACCTAGACTGGATGCCCTTGCAAAACAGTGGGACCCTGAAGCAAACAAATATGAAATTGATAAACAATAAAAAAAATGAAAAAATGTGAGTTCACTAGCTAATACCACACCACAGAAAGGGAATAAAATTTATAAAATCCAACCCAATAGCAAATGCAATCCAATAGCAAAAAACAATAACAAAAGCATAAAAAAATCTGTTCTTCCTTTCCTAAGCATAATTCAAACTTGCCATGATAAAAAAATTCAAAGAAATGGAAGAAATTTCAGACAAAATGAATGTACTAAGAAATAAAATTAATAAACAATATTTAATTTGAAGTTTTACATAAGGAAAGCATGGAGATTCAGGACATAAAAAAGAGCAATAAAGGAGATGAAAAATTAAGGAGAAAGTTATGAAAGTAAAATAGACCAAATGGAAGAACAAATTAGTGCACTTAAAGATGCACATTAAGAAAGAATTCAGGTAGAAAAGGAGAGGATCAAAGTTTTAAAAAATGAAGAAACATTGTGATACTTTTCTGACTTCAAGTGAATAGACAATATAAGAATGCCAGTTGTATAAGAGAGTGAAAAGAGAAACATATTTAATAAATGAATAATAGAGAAAATTTCCTGAACCTGAAAAGGGAACTAAATGTACAAACCCCCGAAAGAAAAAGAATCTTGTAGTTCCTAAACAAAATGATAGCTACACCAAGACAGAGTAGTGAAATTTCCAAGAGTTCAAAACAAACAAATAATTGAAGCTATCAAGTTGAAGAAGTAGATAACCTATGTAAGAACCCTGATCAGGCTAATATCAAACTTCTCTGAAGAAACACTGTTGTAAAGGAAATAATGCAACAACGCATACCAAATATTCAAAGATACAAACTTCTAGCCAAGACCTCTATATGACAAGCCTCTCCTACAGATATAAGGGAGACATAAAGAGACAAAGAGAAACTGAAAGACTTTGCAACACTAACCCCTTTCCCTCAAAAATATTGAAAGGAGCTCTAACATGTAAACTGGAGAGAACCATATGAAGAACTGAAAATGGAAACTGATGAATTTATAAAAATTAAGGAGAGTATACATGATGGAATACTACTCATCAATTAAGAATGACAAATTAGACGACTTTTTGACAACATGGATGTACTTAGAAGGAAACATACTAGCAGAAGCAAGTCAAAAAGAGAAAGACAGAAGTCAAATGGTTTCATAATGTATGGGACATAATGAAAAAAAAAGTAAATAAAAGCCATGAGGAAAAGACAAAACAGGCTGAGCACCAAACTGAAGCACACAACGATGGACAGGAGGGAAAGGGGGGGATGGGAGGGGAGGGTGGAGGGGGTAAATCCCTGGGATTGCAAAGATGTAAAATTTATATATAAATAAATTTAAAAAAATAAATTAAAAAAATGAAAATGTAAAAAAAATTAAGGACAGAATGGCAGCAACATACTTTCATATATCTAATATATAAATGGTTTGAACTCACTAATCAATTAAAAGACACCAAGTATTCGGTTGGATTAGGAAACAGAATCCAATGTTCTGCTATCATGAGGAAATGCACCTGCACTCCAAATATAAATATTAACATAAATATAAACATTTGGACTGTAAAATAATCCTTCATGCAAATGGATCACAGATAAAGTCAAGAACAGTCATATTTAAATCAGAGGAAGTAGATTTTCAGTTAAAAAAGGTAATAAGAGATGAAGATAGACTATATAAAGATTAAATATACAATATACCAGAAAGACATAGCGCCAATCAATGTATACTTATCAGATGAAGGAGTGCAAGAATATTTATTGCTAAATATAATATTCTTATCATGGCACTGATTAAATGTGATCTTAAAAAAAAGGTCTTCTTTGTACTGTTAGTATGCTTTGAACCATCTTGATGAACTACCAAAGCAATGGGAAACTAAAATTCTTTAAGGGTGATGACAGATTTCGTTGAAATTTGTATAACCTACTTGAATGGAGAAACATTTGTTTTCAGAAATCTTAGGGTAAACTGACAGTTATTGTGTTTTGACTTGGAGTTGCCCAAGCAGAATCATGGAGTTTATTTGGTTATTAATGATTGTTGACATATTCTATGCAATATGTGTAAATTAATTATGGTTTATGGTATCAGATAAAATTGTAAGTGGGAATGAAGCTTGTATATCATACATTATCATAAATAATAAATAAATTATTCAATATCCTACTTAAAACATGATAAAATCTTGCCATTTGCAGCAACATGTATTCAACTGGAGGAGAGAGCAATAAGATAATTAGTTAGAAGGAAACAGATAATTGAATACTTAATAATTTCACTCATCTGTGGAGTTTACAGAAACAATGCAAAGGAACAGACAAAAACAAATCATTTTAAATCCCAAGAATCTGACTGCAGAATTGAGGCTACCAGAGGAGGAAGTTGGGGGATGGGAACAAATGGACTAGGCAACAAAACACTATGGTTGAAAATGATAGTTGCTTTGGTGGTGGATGTGGTATCCTAACATACATCAGGAAAGGTGTGAACCTATACCCTTAAATCATATAGTACTAATAAACCAGTGTGTGTTACTGCAATAAAAATAATTTATCATATAAAAAAGAAAATCAAACTAGCTGTTTCCAAATAGCCAATAAATTGCTTCTGCTCCATTTCTAAATAATTCCACATATCTGTAATTTTCAGAAATACTGAACTTATAATAAAATCTTATATCTCCTGAAGTTTATTTCAAAATTTCCTATTCTTATTCATTAGAATAGTTTTAATTACTAAAGTCATATATTTAATCACTATTACTATGTTAAGAACACCTTAACATAATGTCATACTTTTCAGTCTCAATGTTTTCTCAGCTTTTTTTCTTTTTCTTGCAAATTATTATATTGGATTTGATTTTTAAATCACTACATAAATAGAAGACCACAGTAATAGACATAAAGTTACTAATACATCCTTCTCATCTCACTCTCCTATGAAAACAAGACTTATTTTTGATGAAAATGTTTTACAATTTTACCTAATGTGATAAAAAGAGATCAAGCAATAAATACATATTTTTCTTTTTCTTTTGGTAGGATGGCTGTAAGAGCAATTCTATCATACAGAAGTTCACACTTCTAATATGCTTGGATCTTTAATAGAAGGGTGAGGGATAAAGGAACAATTGGAATGATTAAAAAAATAGTCCTGATGTTTGTCATCAGTTCATAGACACAGTTAGTTATAAAATGTACATGCTATAGGGATCACAGAACTCTTTAAATTATTTATAATGGTCTTTTTAAAATAATTTATTCATTTATAGATATTTCACATCATTTTGATCCCTGGGGGTCACCCACCACCTCCGCTCCCTGTCCGCTCCAGCTGGTCTCCACCCTCCTGTTGTGTGATTTCATTTGGTTGTCCATATATTAGTGAAACCATTTGGTTTCTATCTTTTTCTATCTGGCTCATTTCTGCTAGTATGATTTCTTTTAGGTACATCCACATTTCCATAAATTCATTAAATTTGTCATTTTTAATTGATGAGTAATACTCCACTATGTATATATTCCACATTTTTTTCATCTAGTCATCTGTTTTGGGGCATGTAGGTTGCTTTCATGTCCTTGTAATTATAAATAGTGCTGCAATAAACATCCAAGCACAGGTGTCCTTTTGTACTCACATTGAGGTCTCCTTTGGTAGATTCCCATAAGTTCAATTGCTGGGTCAAATGGTAATTCCATTTTCATTAGTTTGAGGGTCCTCCATATTGCTTTCCATAGTGGCTGGACCAGTTTACATTCCCACCAGCAGTGTAAGAGTGTTCCTTTCTCTCCACATCCACGCCAGCAGTTGTTGTTGCCTGTTTTTCATGTGGGACATTTTTACTGGTGTAAAGTGGTATCTCATTGTGATTTTGATTAGCATTTCTCTGATTGCCAGTGACATTGAGCAATTTTTCATATGCCTGTAATTAATGGTCTTAATTCCATCCTACTGAGCTACATCTGCTAATCAACATGAATTCACTGCATTCCTATTTCATACCCAGCTCTTGGTTTAGTGATAGAGAAAACACAAAAAGAGAAGTTTGAGTTGTGATTCTTAAGAAGGTTACATCGAGGGAGGAAGACAAGAGCAATACATATATAAAGACAATTGTCACACTTCTCCCATGAAGACATACATGTGTCAGTGTTTCTCTTTATGCCTAGACTTACTAATTTTTACAGAGAACCTAGATAGGGGCATGTATTAATTTATTAATGTAGGTCATGAATGTACAACTGGCCTCATTGTCAATCTATAGAGGAGATTCATATCTTTAAGTACATGTGCATTGTGACTACATCTCCTCCAGTCCTGCTCCAAAAAATTTGTAGTGGTGATTAGTGTTTGCAATTTTATGGCTATATTTTTCTCATATGTAAGTGCATGCAAAAATGGAACTGTAAAGTGAGTGAAGATTCACATTAGAAAAAGGTTGAGTTTTGCCTTGTAAGTTATATCCAGGTCACTTTACATTTGCTCAGTTTCAACAGTGTACATAAACTCATTTGATGGTTACCAATCTATCCTGGTTGGAGAAAGAGGAAAGCTCTCTTTATCCCTACATATTCCAGCATTTATCATTAGAAGTCTTTCCTCTTTGTTCTTTTTTTTTTTTTTAACATTGTGATCATCCTATATTTAAGCTTTCCCTATCATTAAACCTAGAATATGAAATGTGGGAAGAGTGCAGTGAATCCATGTTGAGTGGAATACAAACAAGAACACTTCAAGTCAGTTCAAAAAGTTCTTCAATCCCAAGTCAGACAATACATTAACTGGTAACTAGCTGTGTTACTGACCCAGTGACAAGTACTGTGACAAGTATAGTGACAGGCTTTTTCTATCATTTCCAAGATTTAATCTGGCTAAAGTCATTACATAATGTAAATGATGACTCATTTATGGTCCCTGACTTTGATATTTCATAGGTTAGTAGAGGGTAAAGTCATTGAAGTAAGTGATTATAAGTTTAAATCAATCTGATATGAGTATTCGAAGTCATAAAACCAATCCTCTCAGACAGGTAAGACCAGTCAACTAGTATTATAATTATGGGGAATAGTGGGACTGTGATCAGGATAGGAAAGCACAGTCTACACAAGGGCTTCACATTTACTACTATTTTATAATTTATTTATTTTGTTGTTGGTGGTGGTGGTTAAGATATTTGTTCTTTATTGTTTTATTTATTGAGATGCCACTGTTTTACAAAACTATATATTATGTATGGGAATAGGTTCACAAATCCTCAGGTGTATGTCTTCACACCACCTCCATGATCAAAGCCATCTAAGCATCCATTTTTTTTCTTTTGTTTGTTTGTTTAATTTTACACTGTTATCTACCCTGGGGTTCTCCCATCACCTTATCACCCAAGAAACATCCTCTTTTGTGCCTGTCCTTCTCCCTCTTCCTCCCTCCCCCTCTCATGCTTCCTGCTTCAATTTTGCTGAGTTAGTTTTAACTTTTTCTTGTCTGTTTCTTTGTTTATTTTCCCTCCATCCTTCATATAAGTGAGACCATTTGATATTTCTCTTTTACTTTCTGACTTATTTCTGCTAGCATGATTCCTCCCATCTTCATCCATGTTACTGCAAATGACATGTTTCTTTATTGATTGATGAGTAAGCATCCATTTTAATATGCTCTACCTACAAATATATTATCTGTCAGTCACCTGGGATATTAGAACTAGCTATCTGCTTTGAATAGAGTTGCATTTTCAAAAATTTAAAAATTTTATTGATAGCTGCACTAACCATAATTGAAACGACTTTGTAATAATAGATGTACATAAAATAGACCATGGAGGGTAGGGCGGGGAGAAAAAAATAGATCATGGAATGTCCATGCCATGGAAATACTACGCAGTGACCAAAACTATGCTGAAAAAGATATTTGATAACGTGGACATTCTCACAAGTTGAAGCTTCATAAGATTCTGGTAAAACTCTATATATTAACTTCCCAATGCATGTGCAAAATGATGGTAAATATAAAATAAAGGTATACACCAAAGTAATAGCATAGATTTATTCTCATATTAGTTTCTTAACCTTCTTTATTTTCTTCTTTATATTATTTCACAGGTATGCAATAAACTATATTATGATGAAGAAAAATTATAATGAGTATGCTAAACCTGAAAGAGAATGGACTTCAATGTAAGTTGAACATTTATATCACCTAGAAAACTGCGTATAGACAGATTATCTGTTTCAATTCTGAATCTATTTAGGGTGGCTTATTACTAAAAATGTGTGGCAACAGGTAAGCCAAACATCTTATCAAAATGTTGAAAACAAAGAAATAAATGAAGTGGCTTTGAAAAAAAAAGTGTGGCAACTAACTGAATCTAGTTTGTTATCAAAGATTTTAAACTTTTTTTTTTGTTTTATGATTTGCCAGGGTACTCTTTTCTCTCTGTACTTGTACAAATTGCTGAATAAATAAGTGCATTCCTGAAGACATCTGTCCATTATGCATGCTGTAGAGTACAATTTTAGGAATAAAATTACCTTTAATTGAGTATCTGCAATAAGATAATGCTGTGCTAGGCACATTGCAAACATAATTTTACTTAATTTACAAAAGAAAATAATTAGGTTCTATGTCTCATATTGTATATGGGTTGTATGGATGTTGAGACTCAAGGGTGCTAAATTATTTACTTAAGAATTTTTCTACAGTTCAAGAGTGGTAGAGTTGTATTTCAAATTTACAATGTTCTGGTCACAATCAGTGTTTCTTCTATTCTTCTACCTATTTGACATATGAATTGCCAATGAAATCTTGGTTTCTTTGTCTTTAGTGAGAAAAAAATGGAAAGATAAAACACAGGACTCTTAGAGTTTTGAATTTGCAATCTCATTTGTTAAGAGGATTCTATGCAATGTCCTAAAAATGATAAAAGTATGATGCAAAGTGAAAGTCTCTTTTAAGTTAAATTCTATCTTTCTAACAACTCAACTTACAATTTCAGAGCTTATCATTCCAGATGATAGGTCTTCAGTATATTATTGTTTGAAAGGTTTTGTTCTAAATTTATAAGACTGGTTAATGGGTGATAAGGTAGTGGAAAAACCTTGGTGTAGGAGTAGGCAATGATCTATATATATATAATATATATTTAAAATATATATGCATATATTTAAAATATATATAATAAAATTTGAAAATACACACACACACACACACATATATATATATGGCTCCAGGTATATGTATTAGCAAATGTATATACAATATTTTCTCTTTCTCTCTTGCCCTTTCACATTTGTTTTTTTCTATATGTGTGTGTATGTGTGTATATATGTGTGTTAGTCAGCATCTGAATAAATTTTCATATATGTCTTCTTTTTGTAGTTTTTATAAATTAAGTCTGCTTGGAGTAGCATGGAGTACAAAATGGAGAAATCATCCTGAAGTAAACAAAATGTTACTTCACTCTGTAAAGATCCCTCAAGATGTTTCTTAAGTATTATCATTGTTATAGTACTATGAGGAATTACATTCACTTTGCTTCTGTCTGGAATTTGAAGCAGATTTTCAAGGAGTTAATTAAAAAACAATATCCTTTCATAGTTATTCCCTACCCTTCCTTAAACTCAGCCTCCCCACAATGTTAACCAAATTGTAGAATACCAAAGCTTTTCACTACTGAATTTCTTGTGCTAATTGGACACAGAATGCTTCCTTGCCTGTGTAAATGGCTTACATATGCAATCTACAATTCAGCAAGTTTAAATTAAAGAACATGTATAATAAAACATATAAGGAGAGATTCTGCATTGTGAACTAAATTTCTTACTCTGTAAAATATCATATATTTAAATAACTACAACTAACATATTTATACATAAACATGTACATGTTTTTGCATGTATGTATATATACTATATACAATACATGTACACATGTTCTATGCATTTGAAGTAAGCATATTTTGCATATTTGGGGCAAAAACAGGTAGAGTATGTTTTTGTGGACATGACATTCTAGGAAATATCACTTTGATCTGTTCATATATTTGAATAACATAATAATATTAATTGTAACAGAATTTTCAAAAACAAAAGATGGTTCTAGACAAGAAATTTCAGCATAGGCAGTGGAAAGTAAGTAACCTCTTAAAAATTAATTCAAAGATAGGAAGTACTTTGTAGCTCATGTTCTATGTTAAGTTGATATGAACTTGATTAATGATATGTCAGGTATGTTTAAAGCATATATTAGGATGTTGTCTTCTGTTCATTTTTTAAATTAGTAACATTAGACATCTTCTAAGTTACCAACACTTCAATTTTACATAAGATAAAATGTTTCTAAGTCACTTAGTTTTAATCTGTTGTTAGTTGTAATGTAAATAATTCAGAATAAATAATTAAGAAGTAAGTAATTGTATTCTTAGCAATACCTTTAGCTGGTTGAAACATGTTTAGGAATTAGGAAAATATTTTTCTGGCATGTTTATTTATATTGATCATACTTACAAAAAATATAATGGTTTGTCTTTTTAAAAGTCTCATGCCTACATGGACTATTCTCCCTGAAAACATCAGATAATTTTGTTATTTTCACCTAAAGATGGTGAACTTGTCTATATTTGGGTTCAGAGTCAAAAATATAAACCTTTTAATATTATTCATTGTTTAACAAAATTTCAATTCACAAAATTCAAGTATTGTGGAATGAGAGGACCTTGTGAAAATCCATATTAAAAGCATTCAGCATATCAAAAATTTACATTTATAGTCAATAATACCAACTGAAGAAAACATGATCAAACTTGGTTTCTTGGCAAATAATTCAGAGGAGGGACATTTTTATATTGGTAATAAAACAGCCAAAAGATACTTTTAAGATTCTATTCTATTTAAAGTCACTACCACCTGCCAAAAATAAATAAATAAATAAACAAAAAGGTAAAGAAATATAAATAAAAGTACTTAAACCACCTGGATAACTTCAAGTTTTTAATTAGTTTATTCATTTTCCTTAGTTGTATGTACAATTATATTGTCTAATGAATTGAGAGAAAACCACTACAAAAAAGTAAACATTGTACTTGGATTTTGTAGCTCCCTTGGAATAAACCATACTATTGATAGTTTATTTTTTAGTTCCTCTCAAAGCTAAACAGTCTAGTTGTGATTTGGAAATGAACACTGCATTTCAGAAGTTCAGAAACCACACTTAAATGTGTCCCTAGTCTTGTTGCATTATGTTATTTGTCCTGCCAAAAGTTTACTGTTGTCATAGTAATTGTATAAAGACTATATAATAAATAAGAAGTAAACAAATGGGAACTGCTAAGTAAAAATAATTAAACACATCTTTTCATTAGTTTGGTTTGCTATAAACTGCTTTAAATTTTTCTTTCTTTCCAATCTCAGCTTATAAAATAGAGCCCAACCATTGCTTTAGGCAATAAAGTACAGAAGTTCTGTGATAAACAGAGCTGGGAATTCAGCTGGTTAATGGACATTGTGACCTTCAAGCTGCTTCACTGCCTATGTGAGAGCCACACCTCATAGTGATGAAGAAAATGTGTTGAAATGTTTCAGATCCCATGATGCTGACATTCTTAGTGGCAAATATACAACATACTCTGTAGTTGAGGATAAAAAATTACTATAATTTATAAATGAGAAAATAATTGTAAATTTATAATTATAAAGTAATTATAATTATAAAATAATTATAATTTATAATTTACAAAATTTATAGACAGACTCACTAGTAATTCTCAACACTTCAATAGTGTGCAACAACAACTCACTTAAAAGAAATCTTTGTTTTTGAGGACATTAATTTTAAAATCACACTACCTCAGATACCATTGTAGTGGTTGTGGCTAAAACTAAGTGACTACTTCTCTGTTGCATATTCTGTGATCCCTCTGCATTTTCAATAGATTCCATAATCATTAAGAATGAAAAAGTTTTCCTATTATTTCAATTCATTTGCTATCTACCTACTTCTCACTTATGCTTAATATATATGATACATACATATATCAAACATGTAGATTCACATTTCAGTAGGCTATGCTTTTGTATGATCATCATTTTTCCATCTGGGTACTGTAACTGTTGGTTAAATGCATGCATTTTCAGAGAAATCTGAGGCCAAATTCCTTGGATTATAAATATAATATTATATTGTTATACAAAACACCTAGGAAAAGGACTTCTGATCTCATCATTGTTCCTCTATTAAGGAATTCTACCTTATCTCATAAATGAACTGTGTAATGTACAATGTACTGTATAATGTCCATCAAGAGTTACTATATCTCTTATAAGAGAATAACCAATTTTAAAAGACAGCAAAATTAATACAAAATGACCATAACTTAATTGTTTAGTAATTCAATATCCCTCCTTTTGTTCATGCAAGTCTATCCTTCTAGAATCTCTTATCCTCTTGATGCAAATTTTACCCATCACTCAAGTAATCTTAAATTCCACTTATTCCTTGAATATGTTTGAATCGTTTTACTCTAAAATACTCTCCTATGCTTTTAAAGAAATGTTATCTACAGAATGAGCAATGTACCATCTAACCACATCTCCATTGTTGCTTCGAACTACTGATTTAAATCCCATGTAATGCAAAATTTTGCTTATTTATTTCCTCAGTCCCCACTAGACTATAAACTTATTTAAAGGGGTTGAACTGTGCTCTAGTTTTTCACATATTATCTTCATGCCAAAAGATGTTAGCATAGTATGTACTCTCACACAGATACATCATAAGATGTATATAGATACCTAAATCAACTGAACAGTGATTGAGTAAGTATTTAACATCATTAATTCCTAAACACAAATACTGGATCTGCTATTTATTTTATCAGAAAATGCATACTCGTTTACAGGTTTATTAGGTATCATAATTCAAAAAAGAGATAATAAGGTTGACCAAAAAATACTTTGGGCTTAGTAGTAGCTATTTATTGAAATTACTTTTGAGTCAATATAAGAACTGAGAACCATCACTCTGAGCACCATTTCTCACTTTAAAGGGCCATGTGTTTTAAGACTGAGACAAACTTAACTCTATAACTTATTTTAGTAGATAATTGGTAGTGGTAGGGAAATACAAATCTTGCATATCAGGTTTTATACACTAGTGTGTTTCTCATGAAACTACATATTTTAGTGTTAATTTTTTATTATCTCTAAAGTGGAACACTAATATCACCAGAATAATTTTATATGTAATTTAAGCATGCAAATCAGATTTGCAGTTGCTTCATTATTATTCTAAAAAAACCACATTGAGAGCTGGAAACCAATGAAGAAAAGTGCAAGATTCTGAAAGTAGTATATAGATAACTTGACTACTTAACAAAACAATAAAATAAAAAAATTAGCAGGCTGTTAGACTTTCAGGTTATGAAAAATATTTAGTTAGTTTGACTCCCGGGCCTTCTCTCCACCGCCAAAAGAAAAGTGACTACAGGGCATGTATGTTGTATAAGAGTAGTCTACATTTCAGATGTGTGTTCAGGGGTGTGTGTGTGAAGGTGGGGGGAGTTTTGAGGGACAGAGAAGATCCTTCCATGCAGGCTACTTTACTATATAATGACTTGGTGCTTTTACCTATGGGGACGAATGACATTGAGTATTTTGGTTACTTGGCAGATGAAAGAGAAGAAAAACAACATAGAGACTGAAATGTCAAAAGTCTGCTTTTTCCTTTCACATGTGTATTTCAAAACAAAATCCCAGCTTTCAAAATAGGGGAATTTGGTAAGTTTCATGTGTGCAGCAGCTACCCTTCTTAAGGCTTCTGTTTAGATTGGATCCAAATGCTTTGCTGACAGACGTGGGGCACATTCAAATAGTAACTTCTGGATAAAGTTATTTACACTGAAGTTTGACTCACAAGGGCAACAGAACAGCTAAGTATTCTGGGTAATACTAACAGACAGCTCTACTTTGCTCCAGATCATTTAGATGAAAACACTTTTCTGATAACTTCAAAGCTTCTTTGTCCCAGTGTGCTTGCTAGTTTCCATGAAAATAGGAACTTGAAACCTATATCCTTTATAGCAAAATACCAGGAAACAGGACTTTAGCATTTGGTCTCTGTTTCAAAGACCTTCAAAAAAATTGACCACATACATTATTTATTATAGTTATAGGGCAGCAAGGTCACCCTATGGGAAGAAAGAAGAACCATTATTTCATCATAAGGTTAGTTTTAAAAAGAATTTTGGAATTAGATTGCAAAAGAAGGATTTAATTCCATCAGCCAAATATGTGCTGGTACAGTATGAATATGCATATGTAACACGCATTTACTGTATGTATTTGTTCCCAATTTCTTATACACTGTGGTCCAGAAAGTTTCCAGACTCTGAGAACATTCTCTCATTTATTCCTGGCTTGATCCAAACTCTGAGTTTGAGTTAACCAAAATCTGACTTTGAGTTATAATTTTGTAACAAAAGTTTCATGGATATGGTGGTGCTTAAGGGCCATTAATTACTTTTAAAAATTGTCAATGTAATCTGAGATTTTATGGGAAGGCTTTACTAAATATGAGGCATTTAAAATAAATACCATTGAACAATATGCATATAAGGTGCAAGTCATAGTTAAGAGGGGAACTGTGTCTTTAAAATGCTATTCAATACAATTTTCTCATGTATCAAAAGAATTACTCTTGTAGTCAAATTGTAACACAGAAACTTTCTTTTCATTCATGCTCTGCATTTTTATAGTAACATTACTTTCCTTTTTATTCATGTGGAAAATAGATGGTATTGAAATTTGAAGGACATAACTCTCCAACACACTTACCATTTGTAAATGAACGTTTCTCCCATTGCATTGAATGAATGTTTACATTTAATGTCATACATGTGATTCAAATTCCTTAGGAAAAAGTGTATTTTAACAGTTATCAGTACTATAATTAGTACTCACTGAAGATAAACCTATAATTTGATAATAGAAGATATGTTAGTGTTATAAACTATGGTGCTTTTTTGATTTACCTATGGCAGTGATAACTTTTCAATTACAGCTGTCCCATTGTTCTGAATATTGCTGCTATAAAATTTCACGTTTATATACGTATAGAGGCTGAAAATGAACAATTTTTCAGTTCATTTCTGTAAAAACCAAGAACAACCAACAAAGGTATTTAAAGGCTCAAATGAACCTAATATTAAAGTTCAATTGGTGACAAATAAATGCATGTTTATTAAATGGGCTAAATTTCTGTTAAATTTTATTTAGAATTTTGGAATGAGAAGAATGCTTATTATATCCCTGAAAGAGGAAAACAATAGTAAGGGAGTTCTTTATGTAGGTAGAGATAGAGGAACAACTGTATTACAAATCCAGTGCCCATTCACCAAGAGTGTAATTTCTGACAACTATGCAGAGGGAGTAACTTAGGAGGGAAAACATTCCTTCTTACTTGGGAGAATCAGCTCTTGTACTAATTTCTTACTTAAGGAGACCAAGTCAAAAACATAAGATGCAACAAAAACTGCACTAAAGAAATATTTGAACCAGTAAATTCAGTTTCTTTTACTTTAGTAAGAGTTGCCAATTTGTTCCCACATGGGAAATTTAACTAATATCTTTTTAAGTAGTACAAATGCCGCTGTCCATTGGAAAGATCCCTGAGAAAGCTGCCAAAATCAATCTTTATGTGAAATTTGAGATTATTTTTCCCTTTCCTGTGAGGGATTAGAGTGAGGAAATATCCCATATTTAAATATTTTCTGCTCCATAAATAGGAAAGGAAAATATAATTCTGTCCTTTCTCCTCTGAAGATCTAATTTATTTTTGTGACATGAAAAGTAATGAGTAATAAAATATGTAAGAGTATGAGAAAACATTCATTGCATTTCTAGTTACAGAGACACTTCACTCTACTTTTAATAAAAGAGAAATTTCTGAGCTTTTTCCTTTCAAGTTTCCTGCCTACTAGTAAAACAAACAAAAAGTTTAGGCTAGACATCAAAATGTTAATAAAGAACATTTTCATGTACCCTTTTTACTTGGTACTTATATGAGTTTCCTGCATTTTCTACTATATATTAGCAGGGAGAACAAAGTTTATTTTTTAAGTTGCGGGTTTGGTATTAGCATATATACTTTTTCATTCCTTATACATGTACCACTTGATTTTGAGAATAGTGAAGCAAGCAGATAAATAGTAAGTGTAAGTGAAAGTATTTATTTATTCTTTCATGTGTTAATTCTAAAATATTTCTTTAGGATCTCTGATGTTCATATAACTATATTACTTACTCTGTGAAATGTAAGGTTGAAATAGCAGTCTCTGAACTTAAGTGACAGAATATAGTCACTTTTTTTTGCAAATATCTATGGCAGTTGTATGTCATGAACAGTTGTAGTGCGAGCTCAGTGTATAAAAGTAAGCTTTGACTATCAGATGAGAAATTTAGAATTTATCCTGTAAATGAAGAGGAAAGATAGACAAATTTTAATTTGGGGGATATGATCAAAATAATGCCTGAGGAAGATTAAATTCCTGTTTTTTGTGCTACATTAGAATAGACTGGAGTTTAGAGCAAAGAACCCACTGAGGAGGCTATTGTAATGTGAGGCACTAAAATTACAATGGTACCATTTACAGGCACTGAGAAACAGGACAACTAATTTCAGTACATTAATACCCCTGTGAGGTGTGACTGGGGCAGAGAAGGAGGATTGTGCTGGTTGCCCACAAAAGGAATGAAACAAAACTATCTCTGAAGTTGTTAACCTTGAAAGATTAGGGAAATAATGTCACTTGATAGCGAACAAGAAATTCTGATGTCTTTATAGCTACATAGGACAGTGATGAGTTTTAGTTTCATCATTAAAGTTAACAATTAAGGGAAGGGAAAGCAAATTCCATGAATTCTCTCACTTGGCAATGTAATTTAATTTAACAGTGTAATTTAACAACAGAATCCAGGCTGAGGGATTAGAAGACTGGCATCATTTTAAGAGTATAACCTTACCAGTAGTCACTTCTTTGTGCCTCCCCTTCTCTGTTACTATTCTGAGTGTAACCATACTTATCTCACAGGGATATTCACTGAAAGGTGGGGCAAGTGATTAGCCCTCCTCAAAAAGAAGTAGACATAGAAATTCTAGTTTCATTGTGTTCTGTTCAATAACAACCAATACACAAGGAAACAATGCAATAGCCGAAATGTCTGCGAAGCAGTGCCTAATGGAAACAGAACAATACTCTTTTGTGAGAAAAAACAAACTGGTCTTTTGAAGTCTAGAGAGAGAAGAATAAAATCAAAAGGATTCCTTAATGTCTTCTTGGTGATCTCAAGGTCTGAAATAGTTCATGCATGTGTGTAAGCATCTACTTTTTTTTCCATTTCCTATTACGGTTTGACTCATAATATATTACAGCAAGAATACTAATATATAAGGGTACTTGGATAGTAATGTGAATGTAAAAGAGGAAGTCTAAATGACATAATCTTTGAAAATGGAATTTTCTGAGACCTACTTGAATCCATATACTTAACAAAATTGAACCAATTTGTTCTCAATAGAAAATTCCATTTATATTTTTAAATTGATACAAGGTATAAACTATATTGCACCTTTAGAATATTATGTAAAATTTATATTAAATTTCAAATAAGCAAAATTGAGAATTGTTTTTATACCATGAGATACCAGAATTGGAGGTTTTTCTATATTCTTTTCACTATAAATTTGCACTCAATATTTTATTTTTGTAAAGTGAAAACACATTGATAAAATAATATACCTAATCAAGAGTAGAAATGTTTTCAAATAGTTGAGCCAAGAGATGCCATTTTAACTGAAATACTTCTTTTTAAAATAGATTTTTGGTTAAAACCTCACATTTTTTTCTTTATTTGATCATTTAGCATTATCACAATTTATGAAAAACATAGAGAAGCCCTAAAAGAAAATGTGAATTTCAAATAAACACTGACAAATTAAAGTGACTGAGAAATCCAGAGCACTTTGTTCTCATCTGCTTGTTTCTCACCGTAGTGTGGAGATAACTGGAGGAAGGCAATGTACAATTTCATGATTGATTTATTAGATTTCAATTCAATTTAAATCACAAAAATAAGTTCACCATACATTGAAGAAAACAAAATTATTAATTTAAAAGCCAAAGGGATTACAGGATAATATATTAAAACTGAAATAGAATTCTACCTGAAAAGTAAATATAAGGAGACAAATTTCCCTATATTTCCCATATGAGTAAATGAAACTTTTGGATTATGATAATTATTGATTATTAAAAGGGGAAGGGGTTAATGGGAGGGCAAATCAGAACAAAGGGGTATGGTGAATACTAGAATTAGATGTTCAGTCATAAGCTTTATGTAGCATACACATTGATTCTCAAAAATGTACATATGAAATATATGTTATAATGATATGTTACTTCAATGTAAAATATTGCTTAAAATAAAGTAATTATATTTCCCTGAAAAAAGAAATCAGAAAATGCTTGATTGGAAGCATTAAAATTGTTATGAAAGTATAAAGGATTAAAAAAGGGGAAAAGTAAAGTTAATTGAGGTTTTTAAAATTAATGTATATGAAGAATGGAGCTAGAAGTCATTCAAAACAAAAAGCTTTCTTTCTTTTTTTTTTATTTTTTTGAGACTAGGTCTTCACTATTTTTACCACAGGCAGGCTCACGTTGCCTGTGGTATCACAGACTCAAGCAATCCCCAGCTTCAGCTGGGATTACAGGCGTGTGCCACCATGCCCAGCTATTTTTTGGGACTAGGTCTCGCTATGTTGCTCTGAGTTGAACTCGAACCACGATCCCTAGCCCCAGTAGCTTCATAGTCTGAAGTTTACAGGCACATGCCTGTGTCCGGCTAAAAAGCTTTCTTTAGATTTTAACAGTTTTTTTTGACTTAACAATAAGGACATTCATAATTTCTCTTAGAATTATACATATTATAAATACAACATAAGTAAGCACAGCATAAAGACTGAAAGCAACTTTGGGAGATTATTTTAGTTTGGGTCTTTGGACTGGATCTTAAGAAAAAGTCACTTAGCCCATTGCTAAGATTCATTTTATAACCTAAACAAAAACATCTCCAGGTTTCAAAAGAAAGCCTCAATTATAATGTCTGAGATGAGGATGCCCTTGTGCAAAGGAACCTTCTCTAGCAACTACTCACCCCATATACACACAAAAAACACATGATTCTATTTTTCTGAGAAAATGATACACATTCATTTCAAAATAACAGCTTTTCTTTCCTTAGGAATTCAGTGACAATAAGCTTTGAGCAACTGAGATAAGCAGTGCCAAGAACTCAGGATTTAGCCTCACCTATTTTAGTCACACTAGGCTTCCCACATCTCAAAATAACTTTCAGCTTTAGAACTCTTCTAATTAACAATATTTCTAATTACTTTCCTTTTCTCTGCCCTATCATTTAAAATATGTGCAAAAAATACAACCAATTTTAAAAGTGACCAAAACTTCTGATATTTTAGAACACTTAAATAGAAGTTGACTTTTTTTAAACTGCTAGTGGTAACTAAATAAGTAAAATGTGATGCTATAAAGTGTATATTTATTTTATCTGATAGTACAATCCCTGAGTGCAGAGAGTACTGACTCCGTAGTCCTGCACCCCTGAAGTGGTGGGGGGGGCAAAGTGGATTTATTTTAGAGGTATTTAAATTAGACAAACAGAATGTATTTCAGTTATTCTGGCATAATTTTTCAGATATCTCTGGTATTCAAACATGAACAGCAGCAAAGGTTTGGGGATTACTGTTCAAATGTGTGTGTGTATGTGTGTGTGTGTGTGTGTGTGCACATGCCCATTCATGTACAGAGGTATGCAGTAGGGAGCATTGAAGAAATAAGTCCTTTCAGCTGGAAATCATGCAATCATAAGGCAATGGCAAGAGCCATGGAGGAAGCAAGAATACTTCCATATGTTCAAAGAGATTGCTGACTTGTCAAATGTTCCAACCAAGGGCTCAGAAGGAGAGCTACTCTGTTAGGACTTTATTTGAGTCCAGTAGGAGTTAGGAGACACAAATGAGAGATAACGTATTTCTTATGGCAAGACTGGATAATGAAGCAAAAATTTTTTTGATCTTCTAACTTAAATATATTCTAACTTCTTATGGTTTTCCTTCCTTTTCCCTAGTCAATTTCTGTTGCATCCTGTTGTGTCTTAATTAATTACATGTACATTATTATCTGATAATGAGAGTTACCAGTGAGATAACTTTCAGAGGACAATAGGAAAGTGAATGTAATTAAAATCTAAAAACAACGTAGAAACGGGTTTGTGTAGCATTATTTGAGACCGACCAAAATTATCATAAGCATAGGTGTCTATCAATTTTTATGAAAGTCTGGTCCTATTTAGAACAATGTCTTTCAACCAGTACAGATTGCTATAGCCATTGGGTGAAAACGGAGTTCATAATTCTTTTGTTTTTTCTGATCTGAGGTGATAATCACAGATTTAAAGACAATGCAAGAGACCCTTTAACTTGGCTACGGTTTACAAAGTAGCACTCATATGATCATCATTTCCACTTAAATATATCATGCAATACATACTAATTAATCTATATAGTTATCTTAACAAAAGGCCCATTTCTTGTTTGATGTACTTTTGACAATGGCACCAAGACAATGCACCCAAATCATTGACTACTTTGCATTCATGCTTCTGAACAGGTGCTCTACAAAAGCAAAATTGTTTTTATTCATTACTATTCTTTGGCATTTTGAGCTTCTCTAGTACCATTGGTTGACATTTTTCTAATGTCTTCTATTTTTGTAGGGCAAAAGTAAGATGGGTAAAATAATATATTAATCACAATTTTTACAGTATGTTTATCGCAACATTTAAATCAGTTCCCATAATTTTTTAAAGAAATCTGAGGAAAAAAAGGTTGACAACTATTTATTTGGCATTTGCTGTACAGTTCCATCCTTCATTTTCCTCCCTCCTTCCCTCCCTCTCTCTTTCCCTCCTTTGCTTTCATCCTCCCTCCCTCCCTTTCCTTTCTTCCATCCATTACCTATCTATGGAGGCAAAGAGTAGAAAAATTAGGATGTTGGTGAGCAAAGTTGTTAAGTCAGCTATAGAAATGAAAGGTTCCTAGAGCCCAGCAGCTATCCAAGATATAAGACTGCAGTGGAAAATATCTGGAGGAGCAGACTAGAGGTGGGAATTTGGAGATAGGGGACCATTGTAGAGAATCCTGTCCTTA